>BQNB010011622.1:0-80947 GCA_026074375.1 Tanacetum coccineum
TAATTGCCATGTTGGCAATCCATCACCATTCCCAAGTATTTTCGATGGTTTAGATGACTCAAAAAGAAGCACAAGAAGATTGAATGGCTGAGATTTGTTTTAGAATCACCTCACACAACAAGCACACTTTGTTTTTTCTCTCACAAAAGAAGCACAGTTGGAAGTCCCAAAGAAGAAGACTTCAGCTATAAATAGAGCCTTTTGTAAGCCTTTGGGATAACTAGTTAATCTTAGAATATCTTAGCTTAATTTTCAATATAACTTACCTTATTTTAAAGTCATTTACAGCTTTTACTTTCAACTTTGTAACACTTTCAAGTTTTAATGCAAATTTGAGGTTTTAAGTCAATTTACAATTCCAAGTGTTAAGTTTCTTTATTGTGTTGCTATGTGTTCAAAAAGCTCTCAGTACAGCTTGTTTATAAACCGCTTTAATTAAGTAAACAAAAAAAGTAAGTAGGTAAGAGAAAATCACTCTCAAATACACCACATCTTATTTTATAGATGATAAGCCAGTTCTGGATGGGCTTATGGACATTACTAGCTTGTTTTATACAAGCTAGAGCTTGTAGATTCTTGGTTTAGCCCTGTTTTGAGCAAGGGTGTTGTAAGTTTCTCTTTTTCTTGTTTTTCTTATTTACTGTAGAACTGCTTATTAGTGCTTATTCTTGACTAAAATCTGTTTATAAGTATTCTATTTTGTTATTTAACAATCTGTTTTTAATAATTTAGGACCAAATCAGCTTAATATAAAAAGAAAAATGATTTGTGAAAATTTTAAGGGATATTTTGAACTAACAGTACTAACCCATAGTTAGTACTGCTAGTTCACTTTTGGAACTTTAAAACTAGCAGTACTAACTTAAAGCTACCAGTACTAACTCCAAGTTAGTACTGTTAGTTAAAACTGTTAGTACTGGTGGTTCATTTTAGCTTATCAGCTTATTATTTCTGCTTATTTAAGATTTCCTTAGCTTTTTAGAGTAGATTAAACCATTTTCCTTTACTGTCTTTAGGAGTAAGCTTATTTAAGCTTATTTTCCTTTTCAAAGTATTTTCAATAGTGTATCAGTTTGTAGCTTTTTAGCTTATTTGCCATTGTAGTTTATTCTAGTTGCTCATTCTTATTACTGAGTGCTTATTAGGGTTAGGTAAATATCTGTTTTAGCTTATTTGCTTATTTCTTGTTTCATTGTGTTTTGTTAAAGCTAGCAGAACTAACCTTAAGCAACCAGTACTAACTTAAAGCTAGCAGTACTAACTCCAAGTTAGTACTGTTAGTACTGTTGTTAGTACTGCTGAGTTTTTCTTGCTTAATTTAGCTTAATTGCTTTTTGAATTTGCTTATTTAGAGTTAGCTTAGCTTATTTGATTTGTCTTAAGCTTATTTGAGCTTATTTGTGTCTTAATTTAAAAAGTTTTAAGTGTTTTTACCATTTCTAGCTTCAAGCCTGCTCTAGCTTATTTTTCTTACTTCTCTTCTCGTGTATTTTCTTATTAGTGTTAGTGCCCAATCATTCCTTGTCTTATTCAAACATCGATTATCAATTCGTCTTTCGATTTTCCATTCAAGCCTCGTTGGGACATAACGACCCGGAGACACTCTATACTGCTTCCGGTTTTATTGATTTCGCGGGATTTTAACCCTTGTTATATATTTATATTTGTTTATATTTATTTCTATATAATAAGGGGTGAGTTTTCCCGTAGTCAAATTTTGGCGCCGCTGCCGGGGAGGCAGTGAAAAAGATTATCGCTACGTATTGACAATTTGTGTTTAAATCTGTGAATATTTTCTTTATAAAAACATAAAAAGTACAAAAATATTTTTCAGTTTCTTTTATTAGTATAATTATCATCTAAAAACAAAAGAAAAACAAAAAATATAAAAACATTTTCCATAAAAAGAAATAAAATTCACAAATTGGTAAAAATACCAAAATATAATATTCTCAACTGAGGTATTATCATAATAACTTCCGGTGAACTTGTTGGTTCCCAACTCGAACAAAAGATTTAAAAACTTGCCATTTGTGTCTCTTACGACATACGGCTCACCTTGAAAAGTTAAACAAACTATAAAGTGGGTATAAGGAGGGTTGTTCCTAGGAACTACAACCCGAAAGGAGAAATAAGCTTCGCGCTATTCCTACTCCTCCGCTCACCTGTGCGTTTATCTTTTTGAGAGCTACCGTGAAGTAAGTAGATTATTTGGTTGAAGTTGTCTTATCTCATTGTCCGTTAAAATCAATTGTGAATAAATCATTGAAAAACCAAAAAAAAAAAAAATTAGTGTAAATTTTCTTTTTATATTTCTATTTTGTGCATGCGCACTCGTTCTCAAGCCCGTAAACGTCGACAACAACAAGTCCGACAAACTTCTGTTGAATCACCAAATCTTGAGAAACCAAATAACAATCAAGAAACTTTCAATCCTCCCATAGTTACGATGGACGATAATCGTACTATGGCGCAAAATGTACTCTAATACGAAAGACATTGGAGGAAGTTTTTCAAAACCTTCAAGATACTTCCGGGTCATCCGACGATAATACCAACGTTGTTAATGCTCCTCGAGAGCCAATCGTTGTCAATCAGGACCCTGATGAAAATTCCTCACCAAGTCCTCCACACATTGACCATTGTTGTCACGAGTGCGGTGATTCGTTAGATGGAATCTTCTGTCGACAATGCGCTTGTAAGTTTTGTGGGAAAGGTGCTCATTACGGTTATAATTGCCCTCCGAAAGTTCCGATTATCTCTAATCCGGAACCATGCAAAAATCAAACCATTGGTGAGCACCTACAAAACTTGCAAAGACAACAACAACAATGTCTTCTTGGTACATGCCAAAAATGTGGTTGTAATGAATACAATGGAGTTTGTTTTTATTGTACTATTGGAAATGGAACACCAAGCAATTTTTCAACTCCGTACTCTTCTAACGATTCTCCAAGTGTTGCAAACCATCCTCCACAATCCCAATACGTGCCATACTCTTGTGAGTTATGTGGGAACGATTCTCATTACGGTTACGATTGTCCACCTCAAGTCCCGTTTGTCTACAATCAGGACCCATGTTTCAATCAACACTTTGATTATTTTCCACAAACTTCACGTGTTTTCCACTCATATCTTTGTTGTGAAAATTGTGGGGGTACTCATGAACACTTCCAATGTCAACCAATGAATGGAAGGTCTATTATTCATGAGCAAAATTCTTGGCTACAATTCAAATTCTTTTGGTTTTGACACAAGATCAACCCCCGGCAAATTTACCAGTTCCTCAGTACACCCAGTCAATCATTCCAATTCTTCAATCCCAAAATGAGCTTCTTAATTCACAAAATGAGTTTCTCAATTCCCAAAATGAGCTTCTCATTTCTAGTAATAAGGCTTATGGAACAAATGACAACTTATGTGATTTGGTGGTCTAGCTTTAACAATGAAGGAAGAAGAAAAGCGAATTGCGGAAGAGCAAGCGTCTAAAGATCAATATTGGAAGATTCCTATTTGCTATGATGATGACGAAGACGATACCATTACAATCACACCCGTTTTACCAATCGAGGAACCCGATAACTCTCTAAGTATGGGGGACGAGCATCTTGACACTATTCCAGCAACAGAATCAGACAAAGTAATAAAGTCTAGTGTTGAGAACCTTGTCCCAATCCCAAGTGAGTCCGAGGGTATTCCCGACAAAATGTGTGATATGCCTCTTTGTGAAAATATCACCCCTCTTAATGCTCTCAATAAACATTCTGAGATTGTTGTTAATTCCGACGATGATAATTCTTTAAGTGATGACAATTCTCCCTACGGTGAGGATATCGATTATGTCGAGGCATCACCTCCCGATGTTGAGATCGTCAGCTTAGAGGTGGTGGAGATAGTTGACCCGGAGGTTGAAAGGATTGATGATGATATTCTTTTAACAATCAAAGACGATATCCTTCGTGAAAAATTGTTGAATGTCAATCTTCTTATTGCTAAGATCGATGCATTAAGAGATAATCCTACTCCATCTTCCGAAGTTGTGATCAAGTCTACCTCCACATTTCCTAATCTTTTCTTGGAGGAGACTAACACCTTTGATAATTCTATTCCCGAATCTGAAACTTTCTGCTTTAATCTAGAAGAGATTAGTAGTGGCAGTCCCACTACTCATTCTGAGTTATCTCTTCCTGATTATAAAGCTTTCTACGTTGATAACGATCATTTTAAAGAGAGGAGTAGTGGCAGTACCACTACTCATGTTGATTTTTCTCAATATGATTCGTTTATCTTTGATCTTTCGAATGATCAGTTTCCTCCTGCCGATAGGAGTGACTTTAATCATGAGGAGTTCGCCGATGAACTCACTCACATCATGTCTCTTCCGAATCTTGAATGTTTCAAATTTAAGATTGAGCCCGATCCGGGAGATTTGACTTCTATTGACCTCGGGATTCGTAAGAATGTGTCTACAACTAATGTGAATGTACCATTAGAGGATGACCAATCTTCTCTCTTCGCTTATGTTGTATGGATCTTTCTTGCTTTTCTCACGTATCCCGTTGTCCCTCCATATCTTCTCTCCACCAGGAATGAAGATACCATTTTTGATCCCGGCATCTCAATTTATCATTCTTTTATGCCGGATGTATCTCATCGGAGTGGAACTTTCATAAAATTCAATGTTTATCCAAACCACTTGAATGAAAGTCCGATGATGATTTTATCTTCCACTTGCTCCCCCATGGACCAATAAATTCGGGGGACGGGTCAAGCATAGCGACCTTAAACAAGCGCTTCGTGGGAGGCACCCCATGCTTATCAGTAGTAGTAATAAATAAGTGTTTTTGTGTGAGAAGGCTTACATTTTCCATTACCCGTGTTTTGTCCATGTTTTGTGTGCTTTGTGTTGTATGTCCAGGATTTCCCGGATTGTGAAGACTCTCGTGCTTGCAGTATCCACATGAGTTTCACATCCTCAGCTTCATTTTGGGAATCCAGTATCCAAATCTAATCGACTAACGTTTTATCTTTTGGCACACCTAATAAACGGCCTTAGATTTACGTAGGAACCCCTTTAAAACATCGAGGACGATGTTTAGTTCTAGTATGGGGGGGATCTTCGATTGATTTTGCCTGCAGCCGTATTATTATCCGTAATCCCGTTTTACACAAAATTTTTGCAAAAATACCAAAAAAATGAAAAAATTTAAAAATTTTCAAAAATAAAATAAGTGTTTTGTCACAGTTTTGACTTTCCCAATGGGTAGAATGAGAATTAATTTTGACTCGATCGGGTGTGTTGAGCCCTAGCTTTGTCCCTTAACCATTTAATAAACGAAAGTTTATTAGGCTAAGCTTTCGCGGATCCTTTTATTAAGGATTTTAAATTTGCGAAGAATGAAAAATGATAGTGTTATTTACAAGTAGGATGCTAAACAAGGATTATTTGGAAATCTTAAAAGCTTATAAGTGTAACTTGTCACTTTTTCTCCCAGAAGCTCTCAACCTGACTAATAAACGTGCTTAATTTTGCTTTAACTTTAAACCGACGTTTTCTAAAAAGAAGCTCTTTCGGAAACGAAAATATTCATCTTAGTTCAGCCTTATACTTGAGTTTCTAAAACGAAATTTTCTCTATTACGGAAAAAAAATGTTGCAAAAAATGTTGCAAAAAAAATGAAAAAATGAAAAAATGAATGATGAAAATTATAAACTGTGGGTTGATAAAGGTTTACTGCATCTTGCCAGCTCACAACCGATGTTGCAGTCTTCAAAACAAAGCCCATAGTGAGATAATAAATGCCAAAGTGCATTCTTAAGTATTATCAATAAAAATTCTCCGTCAGTTTACTTCATCTTGTCGGAGGCGTGGCCGATGTTGAAGTCTTCATATAAGGCGGGGGACCGTCGTCAGACTAAGTCACTACATCTTGTCAAAGGCGTGGCCGATGTTGTAGTCATGTAAATGATGACGGTATTATAGTATGATTATAGCAATAAATGAATAATAAAGAAAATTTAATGGTTAAGATTTCTTTTTCTAAACTCAAGTATAATTTTGAAATAAGAACAACTTGCTCTAAGACTTCAAAAGTTGTTGCTTGCCGTTGGTAGATTATTTCTAGGAATAATTGCACTAATGAGATCATTAAATTTTTGATGTTTGCGTGCTTTGAGTAGTATTGTTTATTTAGCGGTAAATCTAAGAAATTCGGCCTAAAAGGGTGGAGTATCCCGCTATTACATTGCGAACATTCTCCTGTGGGGTCTCAACCTGATAACCTAAGTCGAACTCGGCTGGGATCTATCGAGAATATGCTGGTTGGTGGGTGATCTAGTCTTTTCCCCAGATTTCTTCAAAAATATCGTTATGCACATAAACTGTACTACTTTCTAAAACTGTCGATCTAAATTTAACTTAAAATTAAGCACAATCACACTAATTGAATAATTGTTGGGAGCGAAAAGTTTACAAGTTATAGTTATAAGTAGTGTTAGCATCTTTACTTGTACTTAACGGTGATTTCATTTTTACGCTTAGCTTGGGACTAGTGAAAAATCGGGGACGATGAATTTATCCTTTTTGGACATCCATAGATTATTCTATGGGCGCTTCTCATTCTATGATCCCAGTGTTGATAAAATAAAGGAAGTCAAACATGTTAGTTGAGAAAAAAGGAAAAATACAAAAATATTAGGGATAGTTAGTGTAAATATAAAAAATGGTGAAATCGGGACTTGTCAAAGCTGTTGATTCTTTAGTTCCCCTTGACGAACACTTAGCTACTTTTCGAGGTTATTAGTCGAGGGGGATTGAGATTCTTGGGTTTCTTAAGTGTTTACTTCATAACATTGCGTGAGGACACGACAATATCTTAGTATGGGGGATTTTGGTATGTGTGTAATTACACATACCTTTTACCTTTAAAATCGACCCTAAACGACCAAAAACGCACATAAAATGCCATAAATATGCTTGTTTTTGTGTTTGTACTGTGCAGGTACCGGATATTCACTAAAGGACAAAAACGAAGCCAAACCAGACAAAACCGAGCACGGATTTGAAAAGAGCGCGAAAAACTAAGGCCAAAGGTACAAAAAGATTGAAAACGGAGCTCAAACGGCAATTTTCGGATCGACTCGACAAAGTTTGTGCATTTAATGAAGTCAAGACGAAGTCAAAGTCAACCCCGGGATATGGCGTTGGAAAGAGCATCGAAAACCGAACCCGAAAAAACTAACTTGCCAAAAGTGGACCCACCCGTACCCACCTAGTGGGCCCGGATCAGCCAACTTTATTAAACTAAACCCTTAAAGCCCAAAAGTATAAATTAAAGCCCAATTCCCTTTTCAATTAAAAACCTCATATAACAATGAGGGGCTGTTTTTGCCAACCCCTCATAAACTTTACCATCAAGGAAGAGACTTGATTTGCACATAACATATATCTTTGAGGGGCCAAGCCCCTCCCAGGGAGGCCATCCTTGTGGGCCTTGTGGGACCTGCACTCCCACCACTTTCGTGACCGTGGGTAACTTTTTGTTTCAATGGGGGCCCGCATTCTTTAACACATGGATTTATGTAGGGGGTTGGGGGTCAGGGGCACTTTGCGGGATTGGGGCCTGGATGCCCCCGCGTGGTCCCTGTTTGGGGTGGCTGTTGCAACTCCTTAGTTGATTAAAAAAAAATATAAAAACCGCAATGGGGTGTTTTAAATAAAAACCCCCCTCCCTCCCACCCACCCCTTCTCCAACCCCCCGCCTCTCTCTCTCCTAAAAATACCCTTAGTCACAGGAGGCCCGTGCCTGGTGGGCTATCCAACTGCTTTCCAATAGCTAATCCAAACGCTTGGGGGGTCGTATGTAGATCATAAGATATATGTCTGGGATTTGCTTTTATGGCCATGTGGTGAAGCGGCTATCACCTCTCACTCGTCGTCTAAACAAGCTCAACTAAGTCTTGGAGGAGGGTGTTCGTCCACCAAAAAAGTTGCATCAAAAGGAGGAGACCCAGACCTTGAAAGTTTTGGTTTTAGTGGAGGACCGGTATAGCAGTTTGGTAAAAGGTAAAAGTTGTTAAGTTGTGGGTTCTAATGTGCGGGTGAGCGGTTGGGTAGGTTGGTTCTTGGTGCGCGGGGGCGGTGAAACTGGGGATTTTGTCAAGCAGTGGCGTCCCGGTGGGTCTTGGGGTTTGGTTGGTGTGGGGGGGGGGGGGGGGGTGTGGGTTTTGCGTTTGCCAGGGATGTTGTAGCCTGTGTTTGGATTAGTGGGGGGGGGTGGGGGGGGTGATAGCTTTGTGGGGGGGGGGGGGTGGGGGGGGGCGGGGGGGGGGGGGGGGGGGGGTTTAGATGGGATGGGGATGTTTGCGCGAAAAGCGTTGGTTGGGTACGACCGTGCGTGGGGGGGTAGTGCGGTGTGTTAGTTACATGTGTTGTTATTTGTGGTTGGTATTAACGATGGTGTGCTGGTTTTAGCTTTATATCCTTTTAGGGGGTGCTCCGATCTTGGATTTTGGGGGGGGGGGTGGGGGTGGGTTGTGTTTTTGGTGAAGCTTGGCGGGGGCGTATTATTAGTTCACGTTCATAAATAAAAAAAAAATAAATAAAATATATGCTGATGCATTGGTAGATAAGCTAGAAGTATGCGCTTGGGCTTTTGGGCTCGGTTTTAAGAGCTAAGTGGGGAGTAAGCTTGTGTGGTTTGTTGACGTATGGCTTGCGTTTGCGGTGTGAGCTTGGTGGTATGAGTGGTCTTGGGTTGGGAGTCGGGGTATGGGCTCCTTGTTAGTGCGGATGGCGGTGTGCTGTCTCTGGTGGGGCGTGGGCGGGGGGCGGGGGTGGGTTGTGCTGGTTGGGCGGGAGTGGGACCTTGGGGATAGGTCGGTGACTGCCACGGTGGTTTTTTGGGGAGGCGGTTGGGTGCGTGGCGGGGGTAGGCGCTGGGTGTGAGGCGGGGTAAATTGCGGGGGGGGCAAGGGTAAAGGGGGTTCTGTTTGGTGTTCGGTGTGGGGGGGGTTTCCAGCATCATTCCAACTCACAGGAGAGCATGGGTTCTTGTTACACGAGTGAGGGGCAAGGTGGCGACCATCGCAACCTCCCCATCTCTCCTCATCCCGGCTGGCGGCTATGGTACAGTCCCCTCCGTTCGTCCGCCGACGTTCTGCCCACCTCCTCAGCCTTTCGTCTTTTTTCCTCTGCACACCCTCGTTGGGATGTTTATTAGATCCCCTTCTCCATGAGTGTTGTTTTCTCCCCTGTTCCTGTTTGTCCTGGGTGTTTGGATCATAACATCTCAATTTTTTTGGGCTAATTCTGCGTTCGTTTGGCTCCCGCTCTCTTCCAACCCGTGTGGCCGTCGGGTCGTTTGCGCTATTTACTTTTCTTACGCTTTCCGCCTGTTACCCTAGTACACCTGTTGGATGGCCATACTTGGCCTGTGTCTTGTTGGATATCGGTTGGGGGAGGGGGGGGTGTCGGCATAACCTGATTTCGGGCGAGCTCGGCGCAGGCACGACGCACGAGACCGCTGTTCCAGGCACATTATTTTAGAACTTTTTTTTCACCCGACCTTCACCCGCTAGTTTACTACCGGCTCCCGCGCACAGTTCCCCTAACCCCCCCACATGCTTTGGTCAGCTGGGCCTGTCCTTCATACTCCCCCCTATTGTGTTCCCCTTTGGGTTTTACCCCCCCCGCCTGTTATGTGGTGGGGGGGCCCTAATCCCTCCGCCCCACTCCCCCGCCTCCGATCCCGCCCTTACACCTCCCCCTCTTCCTTTGTTCACATCCCACCGCCCCCTGCACACATGTCCCCACGGGTCAAGTCCATGATCGTGGTCCCCCCCCCTCCTCCCTTCTTCACAGCTAGTCCCGAGGTGGTGCTCCATTTGCCGAGGGGTTTGGATTGGTTTGGTGTGGTTTTTGTTTTTTCGGGGAAATATAAAAGGGATAACTAAATACATGGCTTGGGGGGGGTGGGGTTGGGTAAAAAAAAATGAGAGTTTAAGAAGAGAAGGATTGAGCTTAAGTGGGCCTTTTAAGTGGGGTTTGGGGGGGGGGGGGGCTTTGGATGCACGCGGTAAGGGCTTTAGCAAAAGGAAAAAAAGCAGACTAATGGCTTGGATGTTATATAACATTAGACAAGGTCTAAGGATCGGCTGTACTTGGGCGCTTGGCTTGGGGGGTCGACAGAGCGCGGTGGGGGGGTTGCACATTTCCAGGTGCACCAGCACCCACACACTCACCCCCAACAATGGGGGTGGGGGGGTCACATGGCCAAACGGGCATGCTACCTCCGTCAGAGGGGGGTTGGGGGTGGGGGTTAGGTAGGGGGGTGGGGGGGGTGGGGGGGGGGCGAGTTAAGTGGTGTTAAGAGGGGTGGTAGGGGGGGGGGGGTAAGAAGAAGAGTGGGGGGGGTTAGGTGTAGCAACAGGGGGGGGGGTCCCTAGTGTGAATGGGGGTCGGTGGGGTGTTCCCTTTGAGTTTGTTTGGGTTATTCCCGTGAGGGTTTACTTTGCTGGGGCGTGACGGTTGCAGTGGGGGGGCTATACGTGTACGGTAGCACGGGGGGTCACTGTGGGGGGTCAGACGGGGCTAATTTGGCGATGGTGTGGCTAGAGGGGGGGGGCGGGGCTATCCTCCAGTCCATTCGCTCCTTACTAACAGTGACACAAAGGATATATAGTGAAAGGATGGTCAGATTTGATGTATGAGATAAGATAATAGGATAGGAATAGGAGGGGGAAGCTAGAAAGGGGAGTAAATATTGCGTATTTTCTTAACTTCGAATTAAAAATTGAAAAGTATATGAATTGACATACTTTAAATATATATTTGATGTAAATTTTGAATGGGGGGCGTAGAGGGGGTGGGAGAAAGAGAGAGTGTGTGGAGACGGGTGGGTAATTTATATATATTTCTAAATACTTAAAAAAATATTTACGTAAAGGGTTAGGGTATAAACGTGCGGGGTAGGTGAAACAGGGGTAGGTAATGGGCGGAGTGGTGAGGAGGGGTTACTGGGGTACATTTATGAGGATTTTCGGAGGCGGTTTGAGATTGGTACGGGGGGGGTAAGGGAAATCTGACGAGAGTGGAGCGGAGCGACAATATTGGGAGTAGAAAAACATATAAAATAATAAAAAATATTTTAAAAAATCGTTAGAATGTGTGACAAGTTCGTGGGAGGGTGGCGCGGGTGGTTGGTTGGGGGTGGGGGGGGTTGGTTTGAGGTTTGTTTGGTTTTGAGTTGCGTGTGAGGGCGGTAGGGGTTTTAGTGGGTGGGGGGGTGGGGGGGGGGGATTCGTGGGGTAGGTACACAGGGGGGTGTGCTGGATCGGGGGGGTGGGGGGGTTGGAGTACTACCTTAGTTTGGGCTATCATCTAGCACTTTGTCGTTGATACACGGCTCAGTGTTTGACTCCAAGACCTTTTTATTAAGTATAGGTCGATCGTGTTTATGCGATAGGGGTTTCGGTGTGGATTTTGGGTGTCGTGGCGTTTTTACCACCACTATACACACCAAACTCCCACCACAGAAGATACCTACGTAAGATTGTCACCACCCCTCACGCGCGACCCACGTCGACACTAAGATGCTGCCCATTGCTTGGCATTCTCCATTCGGGTGTGTGTTACCTCAGTGCGAGCGTACCTTGTTGGGGGGGTTTGAACAATGAATGGCGGTGGTAGTGAGTTTGGGGTGTGGGATGCGGGATTGGGGTGGGGTGGTATCTGTGTACTACAAGGGCTGGGTTGGAGGTTATTTGCAGAATGGGGAGGTTGGTTAGTGGGGGTAGGGGTGTGGTGTTTTTTGTTTTTGTTTATCAAATTATGGTGTGTTCTTGATATGCCTTTATACACTATATCCATAGAGCGCTATCCTACTGATTTAAGCCATGGCTATTTATCTTTGTCACTTGTTAAGCTATTAAATATTAATTTAGATTAATGCTATGATTGTTCGTTGGTTCTGAATATAGATCTCATTGCATTAAGCGCCTGAGGGGTCTTTCCTTAGTCTACTCATAGCTAGTTAGAGTATGTTTACTTTAACGTTCACCTCCACTTTTGTTTGTGATTGTCACTGAGATCTGACTTTTTTGAAACACGTTTCAAAGAGTTTATTACCACCAGATAGCTTTTTAAGGTAGGTATGCTAACCCAGCCCGCTGTTTGAGTTTTGTATGTTGTCTTTTATTATAAGAAGACCTAAAACTTATATTTAGTATTAAAGCTTTTTCATAAGCCCATTTTTCTAGGCTTTATTTTTATAGATCCAAAAAAATCCTTTTTTGAGTTTGCTGTGATTGGTGATCCTAGAAGTCCATAGGCCAATGTTCCTATCAAGGGTTATAAGCCGTTTTCTCAAGACTCCATTTTCAGGCTTTAAATAAGCTCTAAAAAGTGCCCTTTTGGGCTGTTTGGCTCCTCATAACATCTAAATCAGTCCCTACGTCGCGGCGCACCTGCCCGCCTCCTATTGTCTGGAGCGTGGTTGAGTCTTTGTTTATCCCCACCCGTGAGAGTGTCTCTCCCTCATATAATGTGCAAGTATGTTTGTGATTTGCTTGCTGATTCGTTACCTCTGGAATGATAAAAGGGTGTCACGCGAATGATTAGGGTTTGGCGTTTGGTGTGTGGGCTTGGATATATGGCTATTTCCATAATTGCTTACTCCTATCGCTTCCTTTTCTCTCGCCGCCACCAGTCTGCTTCTAACTTACCGCCCCCTCCTAACTCCAAGTATTACAGTATTAAACTTGATCATACGAGTATAAACTTTTCAAGTTTAATAATAGTATCGTTTCAATTTTTGGTTTTTTTTTTTGTTTTGATCCTCTTTCTAGACACTACTATTAGTTGTTCCTTTCAAAAGATTAATTTATTTTGATTTGCTTTTTTTGTGTTTCGTATATAGCTTTTCTTATGTCCTCGTTTCCTTTTTTTTAGGACTATTGATTTCTTATACGAGCCACGCTCCCTCTCCTTGTGTATTTTTATGTCATAAGCCCAAAGGTGCCCATTTGAACAGGGTTTTGTTGTTACCAACTCACCACGCTTGGTAGCGTAAGTTTCTAAATTGCACTTACTTATCGGTGCTTTTTTACAACCCATTTACATTTTGCTTAGTACTGATGGATATTTAGTGCTAGTATTAGGTCTCTATCCTATTTAGTAAGCTCTTCATTAAGCCCATCTTATGCACTTAGCTTATTTGATATTATAAAAAGCTTTTTAAACGATTTTAGTTAAACTGTTAAAAAATCAAAAAGACTTAACTCGCTTTTTTCATCCCTTTTTCTTGGCTTAATTTTTCTTTCAAAATTGTTTTTGATTTTCTTTTGATTCTTAATTGTTAAAGATTTTCAGTCAACTTTTAGACTTATAAGGTGAAAAGCTCAAGTGTCTGTCTGGTGGGATCTTAAAAATAAGCCCAAGAAAAAAAAACATAATAAAAAAAATTAAAGCCCCAAAAAAAAAAAAAAAGTGGCCTGTTTGTTGTGTTGCATGTAAATATTTCTATCGTCGATAGCTTATTTGGTTATGTTTCTCTAGGCTTATTTTTTCATTCCATTGTGCTTTATTATTTAGTCTGAATTTGCTTATTAATTAGGTTTGTTTGGGATCTGTGTTAATGTTATTTATGTTTGCTTATTTACTCGTATTTTCCTTTTCATTTGCTTATATGATCTTAATAACGCCATCTAGTTTATCATTTAACTTTGTTTAAAATGGTTAAGTGTTCATGTCAGAGGTCTCTTTATTTGTGCTTTTTTCAGCTTATGTACGTAGTTTCATCCAAAAGTCCAAGTTTTAAAAGTGCTTATTTTTGTGTGTTTTACAAGTCCTAAAAGAAAATTTTTGAAAAAAATAAAATAAAAGGGGAAGGTGGAAATCTCAGGTGGGCTATGGCCGAAACCTGAGGACCTCAACACCTCTAACCCTTTATACACACACACTCTACCGCTTGACTTGATCTTTGTGCTACAATTAGCTCATCCGGTAGAGTTTGTGTTTGTTTTATTCTTATACACGTTTTAGCCCAATAAGCTTATAAACTGTTTTGATTTTTAACAGGACCTACCTACTATTGCTGATAAGATGTTGTTCAAACCAATTTATTTTTTAGGATTCCTGTATAACTTTACTCTTTTCTGAATTTTTTTTCAGTCTTTTTATAAAATAGTTTAGTATTTTTTTTAATTTTAGTTAGGATTAAAAACATAAAAAATTCATATAAAACATAAAATATAATCAAAAAATAAAAATTCTTTTTATTTAAAATTTTTGTTTTATCAATTAGAACCTAGGAAAAATAGAATCTCAGTTGTAGGTTTAAATTTTGCAACTTTTCGCTTTTTTAAAGAACGGGATTGAATCCCGTTCTCGTTCTTGCGTTTTAGCCTTAAAACGTGCCGTTTTTAATCTAAGTTTTCTTTAATCTTTCGTTTTTAGTCATTTATGAGACTTATTTAAATAAGGTGGGAAAATAGATTTTAGGAATTAAAATTAGGATTTTAGGTTTTTAGCTCACCGTTTTTAGGTTTCCGTTATCTGTTGTTAGGGTT
Organism: Tanacetum coccineum; assembly: GCA_026074375.1. Classification (NCBI taxonomy): domain Eukaryota; kingdom Viridiplantae; phylum Streptophyta; class Magnoliopsida; order Asterales; family Asteraceae; genus Tanacetum; species Tanacetum coccineum. The sequence goes on from BQNB010011622.1 coordinate 14,569, forward strand.
AAAATCACTTTCTTTGTTATCAATATTAGGTTTTTTCTTAATCGTTTTTGCTTTTTTTAATTGTAGTGATATAAAGCCAATCATAACCATCGTTCCCTTCCAAACATCGGAATTATCATTTCGTCATTTCGATTTTCAAATTGACACCTTCGGTGGGATCCCTCAACGACCCGAGAAATCAAACTTTCGGATATATATTGATTCTATTTGTCAAATTTTGACTTTTTGACTTGGTCAAGGGAAATTGGTTGAGGTTTGCATTGTGTTATATATTATATATATATACTATAATACAGATCAATAACCTGTCTAGTTGTATGTGAAGAATAATTCTTTAACATACTTTGAGATATGGAAGGAGGCAGGTTTTAGTGAGAGAGTGGTTGGATGAACATTTTAGAGAGAGAAAGTAAACATAAGAGAAAATGCATACAGATGTATGTAAGAAAATGAACAACCAACCAACCAACCAACACCCTCTCCTTGTGTGGAGAGGGTATTTATACATAAGATAAGGGCCGACCACGAGCTTGTCCATGGGCTTTCCATGGACTTGTTCCTAAGCTAGCCTATCTAATTTCTAAATATTACTTTATGGGCTATCAAACGATATAATGGAAGTGACCGATACTTTTCGTGATCTTAACAATCTCCCCCAAGGGAGGTCACTCCATTTACAAAAATTAAGCTGTCATACTATGTTTTTCTTCTAGTCATGTGCTCGCAGATTGAGTTCTTTATTCATCTTGTGAACATAATGTAGTGATCATTGACTTTAGGCTTGAGCTTGTTCTAATAGGCTTAACTTGTATGTGAATCATTAAATTATTTGTAGATCATCAACCAAGCATAATCTTTTATCATCATCTTATGATCTTTTGTCTTCTTGGATATTGTGACTTCTACGACCGCATGCTGATACTGTCTTGATGATAAAAAAGTGTGTGTAACCATCTTTATTGATATTCTTTAACTTTAACACTTCGTCACTTTATGGAGGACGTACAATATCAACTTAATACTTCGTCGCTTCAAGAAAGTCGTATGGGTATCAGAGTTGCAGATGTATCTTGAAAACATGTACTTGCGCTTTCATGATTGTCTTTACTTTTGTTCGGTCGTTATGAGCATGTGGCTTTAGATCTTATCTTGTCTGGATCCAATAGTCTTCGACCATCGGAGATATTTACCTGATGAAGGTTACGTGATATTCAAAGTATGGACGAAAGTGGCTTTGTCACTTCGTTAAATACGGTTGTAACAACCATAGTTCCCTGTTACTCAGTATAAATACTGCATGTGATCAGGTAGAAATCCGAAGAATCTCCTTGACAGGGTTTAGCAAGCTGACTAGACCCTTTTATTACCGAAGCGCTCTCAAAGTCAGACAAACAACGGTACTGAGTGAACCGTAGTTCTATCTTCCCGAATTAAGCCGTCAAATTCGGCCTTCAGCTTTCCTATGTCCAGGGATACCTTGGTGAGGTCTTGCCCATGGACATAAGATTGAAATTGATTTAAGAAAAATCACGTCGGTGTGTCAAGAAAAGGGGATACAACGGTTTTTATAACTTCCACAACAGTTTTAACTTTTCAAAATTCATTCGTCAATGTTAAGTGGACCGAATTCGATATTCCCAAGATATACAAGTTTGATCCAGTGTTATAGGATCCTCACAAGTTACTACCAAGAGATTGTTGATGTTGGCTCATGCTCTGGATTTCATCTTCACTGTGAATTACTTTAAGTATCACTCAGGATGTTCTGGCAAAATCACATGGATAATGATAGGACTACTTAATATATAATATATATTTATAATAGTATATATTTATCTATATTACTATTTATATTTATAGTATATATATATTTATTTATATATAGATATTTATTTATATATATAATATATTTTCTTGTTTTTCACATTGTGTAATATTAGCAAGATATTTTGAATAAAGTGTCCTATTGAGATTTTAGGGATGAGATCTCTTTGGCTCTAGATCTCTAATAGTTGCACTTTGGTTTTTTTATGTCGGAGCTGGAGCCGATGCCATCCTTTTTAATCCCAACTAACTCGAGGTGAGAAAGTTGATAGAAATGCGTGTAATCTCTGTGAGAAATGAAACAGAAATCTTTTGAGAGATTATGAGTGGCTAGGGAGGGTTGTGTATTGCATCACTAGGTCCATGATGTTTGTCTTCAATGTCGGCAATCATCTTTGTGATTCTTGACAGCAGATGTATTAACCCGGTTTCTGCCTAAGTGTAAGGAGGGCTTCTTTCTTTTCACCCTTTATCTTAACTTTTCTTTCTAATTCTTCAACCCCTTTAGTGCTTACGAGACTTATAACTTTGTCCCTTGTTGGGTTTGTTCTAGTACTAGCTCCATCTCAGTCGGCACTTTTCCCTTATTCTTACTTTTACTCCTTTTATTTACATCTATGCTAATGGACTTTCTACCTATCTAGTGGAATGTCCCTGGGTAGATCCCTTCGGTTCTGGCTGGATCATGGGAACGTATACCTTTACCTAACCACCTTATAACTTTAAATAATTAAATACATGGTCGGTGTTTTGGTATCATTCACGGCCTTAAAACCATTTGTACTACTCCCCCTCAACATGTGCGTTGACATTCGAACAATGTTAGACCATGAAAATAGGTGAGCGTTGCATAGAGTCCTTAAAATCACATCTTTAGCCATATATATTAATCTACTATTTTCTCCCTTATCAAAATATTAATTCTCATGATATTTGGATATCAATTGATTAAATTATAACATGCTTTCTGGTAAAAATGTCCAAGTATTAAACTCAAGGTACTGTAAACATTTTAATGCTCATTCGCCTCAAATTATGTGGGTATAATATGGTGTTTGAGAACGTTAATTTGAATTTTTTTGAATTTACTAAGAAATTCTTGAAAATTCGTACTCAAACACTATATATGCCCATATTTAAGTCTACACTACACATTTATATATTCACAAGATTATGCATGAGATAGGACCTACAAATATTCAAACCGAAAATGACAAAGTCATTATGTCCATGTCAGCAATCTGTAGTCCATCTCGATAATCTTCATTTAGAAGTTGTCTTAGCTTCCCCCCGAACCAACAATCCTTTCTTGAGTAGATTTCAAAGCGCATGTTGCAGCCGCAGCAAACAGTCTTGATGTAGCAAAGCCTACATTTATACCCCAAGATCCCGAGTTACACAAACTAATTCGTAACCGTAAACCAAAGTCATTAAGTCTCGGATGTCCGTAATTCTCTCTTACACGATAGTGATTTATTAAATTGTAACTCCCAAAGTCAACTAAGTCCTGGTTGTCATTAATTATTTCCTACTTAAGTAGTTATGAAACAGATTCATATACATATGTAACTTGAGCTTGTGTGGTTGGTGATGTTGATGTTGATGCTGTCTTAGCTTCCCCCTAAACCAGCAATCCTTTCTTGAGTAGATTTATCACTTTCTTGCAAGCCGCATCAAGCAGTCTTGATGTATAAAGACTAGATATCCGAAGTACACAATTAACCCTTTCAAGAATTTGATACTGCAACACCAAAGTCAATTAAGTCCCGAATGAGCGCATTTCTCTCTTCAGGATAGTTATGATATAAATTGAAACACCAAAGTCAACTAAGTCTCGGATGTAGACAATTAAATCCCTATATGTACATCTTTTATCAAATATTTCTACTCATTTTAAGAATAAGCTTAGAGATTGACCGGTTGGGTAAAACATTAATTGAATCAGACAAAGCTCTTCTCACGTTTTAAATAATTATACTCCCCACACTTTCCCCTAGGGACTCAAATGATGCATACTGACTAATTACGGGGTGACTCTTCCACTAGGTTATTGAAATAGTGCACCCAAAAGAAACAAATAAAGGCCTAAAATTTAAAGAAGGTGACTTCAAAAGAAGGCCATGGACTCTATCAAGTATACAACTACTCCTTCCCCCTTGCTGGTTTCGACACTTCAAAATTAGCAAAACCTTGTACGCACACATACTTGAGATCGTGTTTGAGGTATAACTAAGCTTAGATCTATCCCGTGAGAATCAACTTCAAGGCTATTAAAACCAATTGATTATTTCCAAACAATCCTAAGTCTTTTACAACTATGAGGTGTTGGCAATATTGATCAAATGTCGTTTAAAGCCTATACTCACTAGGTCTCATTTTTCAAATAAGTCCTTAAAGTTTAAAACAAATGACATCTAAAGCTTGTGTAGTTAAAATCCATTAACTCCCCTTAAATTGTGATCCATCATTATTAAAAATTTTATCTGTTTATATCGTGACTTAATTTGAAAGACCATTTTAAAAGATTATTTGATGAAAATTGCTCCCCCTAAAATAATGACCTGTTTTCTATTTAAAGAGTTGTAGTCATTGTTTGAGTGGTCGAATTGTTTTTTAAAAATATTTTTGTGATTACTAAAAACACTAATTCATTGTAAAGACAACTTTTTACCAATAAAAATAATATTTCTCTTATTTTGACAAATAAATGCACTGACACGTACACCTAATTTGTATATAGGAAGCACGCATTGTGTTGCAAAGTAAACACAAGCCTTTGCATGGTCATATTGTAGACCATGCCCGAGAATAAATGTTATCGATTTTCAGAAGACATGCCGTTATTACCTTTTTGTATATTTTCACATTTTTAATTTTTTTCTTTGGTTTTAAAGATTTTATATTTTTATATTTTGTTTTTATAAAAAATTTCTGAAAATGAAAAATCTTTTTGGTTTTTATGGTTTTTAAAATATATATACATATTATACATGATATTAGAATAGGTACCACCACTATTTTTCTGCTTCATCTGCCAATAGTTTCAAAGTCTCCGGTGTAAAACTTCGCATTCCCAGCTTGTTGATAAGAAATTCAATTCTTTATTTGCCAAGGGCTTTAGTGAAGATGTCCGCTAGCTGATACTCCGTATTGACAAAGTAAAGCTCTACTACTCCATTCTCAACTTGCTCTTTGATGAAGTGGAATCTGATGTCAGTATGTTTTGATCAAGAGTGTTGAACATTGTTGCAACATAAGGCAATATCGCTTTTGTTATCACAGTACATTAGAATTTTATTGAATCCAAGGCCATAGTCGGTAAGCTGTGATCTCATCCAAAGGACTTGAGCACAACAACCAGACAAGGCTATATATTCAGCTTCCGTACTGGATATCGCAGCGCTTTTCTGCCTTTTTGATGACCAGCTAACAAGTCTGTCTCCCAATAATTGCATACATCCAGAAGTACTTCGTCTAGTATCTTGGCAACCCGCATGATCAGCATCTGCATAAGCTGTTAGAGCAATAGAAGAATCCTTTGGATACCAGAGTCCCCTATTAACGGTTCCTCTTAGGTATTTAAAGATTCTTTTTACAGCATGTAAGTGCTTTTCGGTAGGCTTTGCCTGATACCGGGCACACATGCATACAACAAATGTAAGGTCTGGTCTACTGGCTGTAAGATACATAAGGGTGCCAATCATTCCACGATAGTGTGTAGGATCCACGGCTTTCCCTTGTGTATCTTCATCCAGTTTGGATTTCTCCACCATGGGAGTATCCACGGGGTCACTAGATTCCATACCATATTTTTTCAAAGATTCTAGAGCATATTTAGACTGGTTTATAAAGATGCCTCTGGGACTTTGTGAAATCTGTAGTCCTAGAAAAAAATGATATTTTGCCCATCATCGACATCTTAAACTTTGAACACATTATTTTTGAAAATTGGTCACATAGTTCAGGTGTAGTAGACGCAAAAATTATATCATCAACATAAATTTGTACCAGGAGAATATCTTTGCCTTGTCTTCTGATGAACAATGTGGGATCCACGGTTCCTTTAGAGAATTCCTGAGAGAGTAGAAACTTCAACAATAGATCGTACCACGCGCGAGGAGCTTGTTTCAACCCATAGAGGGCCTTCTTAAGCTTATACACATGATTCGGATTGTCTTGATCCACAAACCCATTTGGTTGGCTGACATAAACTTCTTCACGCAGAATACCATTCAAGAATGCCATCTTAACATCTATTTGGTACATGATCATATTTATGTGAGCAGCATAGGCGAGGAAAATTTGAATAACGTCAAGTCTAGCCACTGGAGAAAAATCTTCCTCAAAATCAATTCCCTCTTCTTGACGGTAACCACGAGCAACCAATCGACCCTTGTTCTTTAGAATACCTCCTAATTCATCAAGTTTCACCTTGTAGATCCATTTTAAAGTAATAACTATCACTTTATCTGGATGAGGAACGAGTTCCCAAACTTCAAGACGTTCAAATTCATTAAGTTCCTCTTGCATTGCTTCAATCCAACATGCTTGAGTTAATGCGTCTTTATAGTTCTTTGGTTCAACTGATGTGAGAAAGGCATCGTAGTAACAAAATAAGGCTTGTTCATGTAGTTGGAATCTTATGGAAACAGATCTTTCGAGTTCACCGATGATGTTTTCTAAAGGATAATTGGTATGTGCTTAATTACACATACCATTTTCCATTTTTAACAGACTTAAATGACTAAAAACGTACCAAAATACATTGTATTTGTATGTTTTGCATTTGTATTATGCAGGAAACGGATATTCAAGAACAGGACAAAAACAAAGCTACAAACGACAAAACCGAGCACGGAATGGAAAAGACAAAGTCAAACCAAAGCCAAAGTCAGTCAAAGTCAAAAGTCATCCAAGTGAAGAAAATATAACTTGAGGGACTAAAATTGCCAAACCTCAAGTTGTATTACAAGAGTTAAAAGACAAGGGATGAAATTGCAAACCGAGGCGAAGTTTACAATGAAGTTATAAGACTTGAGGGGCCAAAGCTACCAACTTACCCAAAACCATTTTCCCGCCCAACAAAACCCAGGTACAACTAAGGGATGTCTTCCCATACTTTGACCCTGCAAACCACTCAACACCCTGGATAAATCATTTCAACCACTCTACTATCCCCCCCCCCAGCTGTATAATTGCCATGTTGGCAATCCATCACCATTCCCAAGTAATTTTGATGGCTTAGATGACTCAAAAAGAAGCACAAGAAGATTGAATGGCTGAGATTACTTTTATCAAGTCCCTCACACAACAAAAACACCTAATGAAGCTCTCACAAAAGAAGCACAAGCTGCAAGTCCAAGAGGGGAAGACTTCGGCTATAAATAGAGCCTTTTGTAAGCCTTGGAGGCAACTAGTAATCTTAGAATATCTTAGCTTAATTTTCAATATAACTTAGCTTATTTTAGTTCTTAAAGTCATTTACAACTTTTACTTTCAGCTTTGTAACACTTTCAAGTTTTAATGCAAATTTGAGGTTTTAAGTCAATTTACAATTCCAAGTGTTAAGCTTCTTAATTGTGTTGTTTTGTGTTCAAAAAGCTCTCAATACAGCCTATTTATAAGCTGCTTTAATTAAGTAAATTTAAAAAGTTAATTAGTTAAGAGAAAATCACAAAAATCACTCTCAAATTCACCACAGCTTATCTTATGGATGATAAGCCAGTTCTGGATGGGCTTATGGACACAACTAGCTTGTTTTACACAAGCTAGAGCTTGTAGATTCTTTGTTTGACCCTGTTTGAGCAAGGGTGTTGTAAGTCTCTCTTTTTCTTACTTTTCTTATTTGCTATAGAACTGCTTATAGTGCTTGTTTGTCACCTATGTTTACTTATTTATGCTTTATCAGTATGTTTAGTGCTTATCTTGCTTAGTTGTTAGTTTAAAAATAGTTTGTATCACTTTCTTAGTTAGTACTGGTAGTATGTTTAGTTAACACTGTTAGAATGATTTGGCTTATTTAAGTGCTTATTCTTGATTGAAATCTGCTGATAAGTGTGTTAATTTGTTATTTGATAATCTGTTTTTAATCAGGTTGAAATAAAAATGATTTTTGAAAACTTTAAGAGGTGTTTGGAACAAGCAGTACTAACCCATAGTTAGTACTGCTAGTTCATTTTTTTAGATTTTAAAGCTAGCAGTACTAACTCAAAGCTAGCAGTACTAACTCTAAGTTAGTACTGGCAGTTATACTATTAGCACTGTTGGTTCGTTTTTGCGTATTAGCTTATTATTTCAGCTTATTTAAGATTTGCTTAACCTTTTTAGAGTAGATTAAGCCCATTTTCGTTTACTGTCTTTAGTAGAACTTATTTAAGCTTATTTCCCTTTTCATAGTAATTTTAAGAGTTTATCAGTTTTTTAGCTTATTCTCCATTCTAGTTTATTGTAGTTGCTTATTCTTATGCATGAGTGCTTATTAGGGATAGTTAAATATCTATTTTAGCTTATTTGCTTATTTCTTGTTTCATTGTGTTTTAGTAGAGCTAGCAGTACTAACTTATAGCTAGCAGTACTAACTCCAAGTTAGTACTGTTAGTTAATACTGTTGATTAGTACTGCTGAGTTTCTCCTGCTTAGCTTAGCTTAATTGTTTGCTGAATTTGCTTATTTAGAGTTAGTCTAGCTTATTTGGTCTTGTCTTAAGCTTATTTGAGCTTATTTGTGTCTTAGTTTAAAAGTTTAAAGTGTTTTTACCATTTCTAGCTTTTATGCTTGTTCCAGCTTATTTTCCTTGCTTATCTTTGTGTGCATTTGCTTATTAGGTTTAGTGCCCAATCATATCCATATCCTTGTCATTCAAACATCAATCTTCAATCTGTCACTTGATTTTCCATTCAAGCCTCGTTGGGACATAACGACCCGGAAACACTTTATACTGCTTCCGGTTTCATTGATTTTGTGGATCTTGATCCTTGTTATATATTTATATACGTTTATATTTATTTATATATAAAAAGGAGTAAGAATACGCGAGTCAATAATCCTTGGTCTATTTGGTAACGTGTTCTGAGTTAGGAGCAGCAGTGTGCACGATAGTAGGAATAACATCTGAAAAAGAAGATGCTTCAAAAATATTTTTTTGGAATTGGAATACCAAAGAACAGATCGTTATTCATGTGTGCAACATCTAAGTCATGATTGTCTTCTTCAGCATCGTTAGGAATGCCAGGAGATTGAGTTTAGGGTGTTGTTTATGAGTTACTAGGTGATGGTGCATCTTGGTCAACAATTGTTGAGGAAGGTAAACCGGTTAATGCAGCGGGTTTTGGAGCTACTACTTCAACAATTAGAGCAATGACTTCAGGGGCTGGGTGATCAACACTAGGTGGAGGAGTGAGTATTTCATCAAACAGCAGTTGAAACAGAAGATCCCAATCAGTTCTTGAAGGTGGTACAAACAGTGTTGAAGGAGGAGGATTTGGCACAAGTCTTGAACTAATTGTTGCAGGAGTTATTTCATGAAGTGCGGGTCCTGAACTGCTGTGCTCAGAAGCCTTTGTAGTCAGCTCATCAAAATCTACATGAATTGTTTCGATGATTCGTCTGGTACGTTGGTTGTAAATTTGAAATGCTTTCTTTGTGGGTGCATAGCCAATGAAAATACCAATATCAACCTTCGGTTGTAACTTACCCAAGTTTTCACTATCATTCGTCGGATAGCAGAGTGCACCAAATACATGGAAAAACAATAAGCCAGGAAGTTTGTCATGTAAAAGCTCATATGGTATTTTACCGTGACGAAGACGTATGATGGAACGATTTTGGGTGTAACATGCGGTAGCAATTGCTTCTGCCCATAAGAATAACGGATCTTTAGCATAAATCAACATTGTACAGGCTGCTTCAATTAGCGTCGATTACGTCTTTCAACGACACCATTCTGCTGTAGAGAGCGAGCAACAAATGTTTCATGAGAGATGCTAACCTTCTCATAATATTCACAGAAAGTTTGGTTAACAAATTCAGTTCTATTATCTGTTTTGATTCGTCAGACAGGTGTCTTAAGTCGCACTTGGATCATCTTGAGAAACTTGATTATGAAATATGGAGCTTCATCTTTTGACCTTAAGCACTTAACCTATGTAAATCGAGAGTAATCATCGACAGTGACGAGGATGTACTTCTTTCCATTAACACTTGCGACACGCATTGGTCTACAAAGATCCATGTGCAGAAGATAGAGTTTTTCTTGGTTGGTGTCTTTAGATTTAGGTTTGTGGGGTTTCTTCGTGCTTTTTTCCCATTGCACAAGCACAACACAGATGGTCATTTTCAAATTTTAGCTTAGGGAGACCTCGAACAAGACCGTGTCTAGCTAAATGGTTGATTGCACCAAAGTCAAATGAGATAAACGTTGGTTCCATAGCCAAGACTTAGTCTTTGAGGCATTTTACAAGAGACATATCAGGGAGGACGCCATCATATCTCCAAGAGACAGAGTATACAGATTTTGCCTCGAGATCTAGTCAATAGATCAACACCTTCTAGATTACGAATGAAACAGGTGTGTTGACGAAAAGCAACTTCAAGGTTCGAATCACAGAATTGCCTAACGAAGAATAAGTTATGTCCAAGTCCTTCCACATAGTAAACCCTTGAAATTGTAACATTCCCAATATGATAATCACCATATCCCAATATCTTTGCCACGTGATCATTTCTGAATTTGACAGTACCCAAAAATTTATTAACGAAATTGGTAAGCTGAGAGCGATCTCTGGTCATATGCTTGGAGCAGCCGGAGTCCAAATACTAGAGAACAATTTGGACAACCTCAGCGAGAGCATTTGAACCATAATGAGATAAATTCGCCATGAGAGCAACTTTGGCAGTGATGAGTTCATCACAATCAGAGTCATATGCATCCAAATCATCAGCTTGATAAGCAGCATTGTGAGTAATGACAGTCTGTGTGGCTTGACCTTCTGGAATTCATGGATCTGCCAAAAATGTTAGTTCCTCCTCATGTAGAATTTGACCACTTTCTTGAGCTTGAACCAACAAAACTTTATCCTTAAACCATAAGTCATCCCGTTTCCTCCTTGGTTTAGTGCATTGTTTGGACATGTGTCATTCCCCTTTGCAGTTGTAACATGTAACAATCCTCTGTTTCCTCAAGTTATTCCCACTTGCTCCTGGAGTGAAAGTTCTTATAGTACTCGCAGCATAAGAAATTTGTCTCCCCTGAACTGGTTGTACGGTCACTCTTCCATAATTAATGGTAGCTTGTTTCCTTGACATGACATGATTGATGGCATCAATTGGATCATCACCGTGCTTGAAAACTGGTATAGTCAGACCGGAGTCTAATTAGGAAAATTCAGATTGTTGGTTGACTATGGGAGAGTATTCAATTTGAGGAATGGATGATGATGGAGAGAAAACGTTGTGGTGAACTGAGGTTTGATAATTGTTGGGGGGATAGGTGATTGAATGAGGTATTGGTGATTGATTGATTGAGTATTGTTGAGATTCAAAAGGTGATCCATACTGTGAAGATTGATGAGGTGAGACAAATTGTTGATGTTGAGAGTTCTGGTAAGAGTGCTGATGAGATTGATAAGGAGACTGTGTCATTTGGTGAGATGCAACTAAAGCAAGAGGATCGGAGCTACGTTCATGCATCAATCGAACTTCATTTGCATGTCGTTCATGTTGTTCCAAGTGAGCATGAATCTGATCAACATTAGTAGTATGCAAATCTTTGACCAACTTAACATCAGTAACGAATTTGCTCCATTCAGTAGGAAGAGTGTTCAGAAACTTGGTATTGACTTAAAATTGCTCCAGTGGCATCTTGTAAATATTCATATCATTGAGTAGCAGAGTGAATCTCAAGTAGTACTCGTGTAACGACTCTCCTTTCTTATATGTAAACTTATCAAATTCATCGTACAACTTGCACTCTCGTTCTTGCTTTGTTAACGACGTTCCTTGCATGAGCAGTCTGATTTTCTCCCAAATATCCTTGGCTACACGATGTTGACTGACAAGAGCATAAATTTCAGTTGGAAGGCCTTGTAGAATGATGTTTATTGCTTTGATGTCACAATCAGCTTGAATGGTTTCTGCGAGAGTTAATTCATTATATTCCTTGGTCGGTATAACACCATCCACTGTAATGTGTTGGCCAAACAAGTGACATCTTTTTATCAAACAGAAGCAAGAATCATTCTACCGTGAGGTCTATTCATCATATAAAGTTCCATTCTACTTTTTCACGAGTCATACAAGTGTTTTTCAAGCATCGGTGGTTTATTGTCACCACCCGAGAGAAGTGACTTATCAGCAAGAGTCGTCATTGATAAATTGGTATTTTCAATGATTACCGTTTGATCGAGCGGTGATAGAAAGTAATTGTGTTTGATGGTGTTGTCTTTTATGAGTTTTAAGTCTTGAAACTATACGGGATTTTACAATTCTTGACAAAACCGGGAAAGCAATTGAGTGTTTCATGGGATTTTACAAGTCAAAGAAATAAACCGTATAATTTTGATAAAGCAATTTTGAGTTTTAAGTAAATGTTGCGAATTCGAATGATTAAGTGAGATTGCAAATTCGTGTCCTTAAAAAATTGCAAATTCGGGTCTTTAGGATAAATTGCAAATTCGTGTCCTGAAGAATAGTTGCAAATTCGTGTCCTTAAGAACACTGCCAATTCGTGTCGAACTAGAAATTGCAAATTCAGAGACACAGGATTGCAAATTCGGAGTCTTCTGAAAGATTGCGAATTCGGAGCCTTCTGAAAAATTGCAAATTCGTTTGATTCTAGAAACTACGAATTCGGGTGAAACACAAATTGCTAATTCGGATGAGACTAAAAACTGCGAATTCGGGTGAAACACAAATTGCTAATTCGGATGAGACTAAAAACTGCGAATTCGGGTGAAACACAAATTGCTAATTCGGATGAGACTAAAAACTGCGAATTCGGGTGAAACACAAATTGCTAATTCGGATAGAACTAAAAATTGCTAATTCGTGTAACACACGGACGAAACTCAAAATCTTTAAAACACAAAAAGACATCTTTTTGATTGTTTTTTCCCAAAATTTCTTGTACAACTAGTATTCTTAAACCTATAGGTACCTTAAAAATGACAACTTTTTGGTTTTTAAGCCGAAAATTTCAAAATCAAGATTTGTACTTTATAAGGTTTTTTTTGAAAACAAAAGATGAACAAAAAAGAATTTTTCTTTGATCTAAAGCAAATACACCTATATCCAAAGATACTAGATCAAATTTACCAAGGTAAATGACCTTTTAGTATATTGTTAAGCTTTGAATACAAAAGAAAAGAAAGAAATAAAAACATACGGAATAACAAGCAAAAACGAACCACAAACCAAACACAAAAACTAAGCAAATCACTCCATGGCTCTTGATACCAATTGTAGAATACTTGTAATCATTGATATATGAACCAAGAACTAGTGAGAGAAAGTGGAAGGAATGATGTATTTTCTAGAGAGAGAAAGTGAATAACATAGCATGCATTAAGAGAAATGTGAGAATACAACCAACCAACACCCTCTCCAAGGCATGGAGAGGGTATTTATACCACATATTTGGCCGGCCATGGGCCTTGGAAGGCTTTCCATAGGCCTTTGGGCCATATTAGCTTATAGACTAAATATTGACTAACTTCGGGCTTTGACTACTAAATATTGGATGTGACCAATACTTTTCTTGTTTCTAACACGGTAATTCATTTTCGACAAAACAAATTTGAAAAGAATCAAATTCGGAAGAGTCAAATCTGTGAAAGTCAAAATTTGGAAGTCAACATTGAAAAAGTCAACTTTCAATTTTGGAAGTGTCGAATTTGTTGCTAAACGCACAAAATTTTTAGGGGGGGCTTTCTAGATTTAATATGTGATAATGATAAATGTCTGAATGTGTTGTCTAAAGCTCGAATGTCTGTAAATAACAAGATCAGTATCTCATGTGAAGTTGAATGTCTATTCTTAATTGTTTAAGTGGTCTAAGTCATGTCCGGTTATGATCGTTTTCTGCATTGAACAGAATGAGGAGTGAGTGACTTAGTGACCATTCGGTTGATGAATTAGATATGTTTGTTTACATGGTATAATATTCATTACAAAGAAACAATGATGAATTTTCAAATAACTAGAGTCTGATAATTCAATTGTCAATTGTTTAAGTGGTCTAAGTCATGTCCGGTTTTGACCATTTTCTGCAATGAACAGAATGAGGAGTGAGTGACTTAGTGACCATTCAGTTGATGAATTGGGTTTGACTGATTTATGATTAAAAAACAAATGCTTTTCTACACATGATTTTTGAAAAGGTTCACAAATTTCTTTATTGTGTCAAAAATGGTACTCTTTCACAAAAACGTTTTAAGAATATGAATGATATCTCTTCAATTTCTCAAATATGAGTCTTATTCAAAATCAAAGAGTATCTTCATCATTCTTGAAAAAGTATCATTTCACAAAGAATTTCTGGTGAGGATATTCTAAACAGAAAGAGAGACAAAAACCATGCGCGAAAAAGCAAATATGAAGTGTGTTCGAAAAAGAAATGCCAGAACACACAAAAAGAGAAATAAAAAGAAAAATGCAAATAAAGCGTATGGCATGTGCTAGAAAAAGCAAGAATAAGCCCATGAGAAAGAAACTGATCAAAAATATATTCAAAAGAATTCACAGAACATATAAAACAGATAGAGCGAAAAGAGACAAAAATGTCACATTTGATAAATATGAGTAATCTTTAACAACAAGAACTAGAGAGAGAAAGTGGGAAGGAAGGAGGTATTTCTAGTGAGAGAAAGTAAAGAAAAAGAAATGCATTAAGTGTGAGAAAATAAACCAACCAACCAACCACCTCTCCAAGGCATGGAGAGGTGTTTATATACTTACAAGGGGCGGATGGGCTTATCCATGGGCCTTGGTCTAACTACCTATGTAAGTTTCCAAAAATTACTTAACGAGCTAACAACTGTTATCTATAGAAGTGACCGACACTTTCGTGTTCCTAACAATCTCCCCCTAAGGGAGGTCACTTCATTTTACAAAATTTAAACCTAGCATACTATGCTTCATCTTTAGTCTGGAGCTCGTTTAACTTCAATCTTGTGATTTGATGTAGTGATCATTGACTTTAGGCTTGAGCTTGTTCCTTTATCTTGTCTTGAATGTGATCTTGAACACCTTGAGATCATCAACCAAGTATAATCTTGTTTTTCCATCTTGTAATCATTGCCATCTTGTGAACTTGTGACTTCTGGACCAACATGCTCATACCTTTCTTGATTTGTTGACTTGAAAAGCTTTAATGTTGCATCTTTCTTGAAATTCTTTAACTTTAACACTTCGTCACTTCGAGAAAGATGTTCGGTATCAGAGTGATGAAAAATTCTTTGAAATTCTTTGACTTTAATACTTCGTCACTTCAAGAAAGACGTTCGGTATCAAAATAGCGGAAGACTTGAAGTATGTACTTGAGCTTTCATGATTTCTTTAAGTTTGTCGGTAGGGTATGCGCATGTGGCTATGAATCTTGTAAGTTAGCTGGAATCATGTACCTTCACCTCCATCTTTAAGCAGGTTTAGGTTAGTGATAATCAACAGATATGGACGAGAGTGTCTTTGTAACTTCGTCGAATACGGTTGCAATAACCATGGTTCCCCATTGATCAGTATAAATACTGCCTGTGATTAGGTAGAATTTTGAAGAATCTCCTTGACAGGGTTTTGCAGCTGCACTAGCCGTTCTCATTACGGGAGCATCTCAAAGCAGACAACATGGTATGAGTGAACCAGCAAGACGAAGTCTCACCGATTGAATAGAAAAATTGATTTGAAAATCAATCGACATGTTACTTGCTAAAGTGTTTTTGTGACACATCGAGAGTGTTAATTATTTCAAAAATTCATCATTAACCGTTAATCCATTTCCTGGAACAAGTTTGACTCATATAGAATCGCACCATCGTTTCTTTCCAGTTGTCACAAGTTTGATTCATATAGAATCGCACAAGTCACCTTCCATGAGCTTGTTTGATGTTGGCTCAAGCAGTATTTCCATCATTCATTGTGAATGATAATCACACGGATGTCTGGCAAAATCACAGATAATACGTTAGGGAATCCTTAATATATATCTTGTTATTCACATTGTGTGACTTAGCAACCATAATTTGACAAGTGTCCTAATGAGATTTATGGATGATCTCTTTTGGCTCTAGACTCAATAGTGCACTTTAATTTTAATGATCGGAGGTTGGAGAAGACTGCTACCTTTTCAATATCAACTAACTCGAAGTGAGAAAGTTGATAGAAATGTGTGTAATCTATGTGAGAAATGAAACAAGAGTCTGTTGAGAGACCTTGAGTGGCTAGGGAGGGTTGTGCTTTGCGTCACTAGGTCTATGACTATCTTCAATGTCAGACAACACCTTAGTGTTTCCGATAGTTTATGTATTGACCCGGTTTCTGCCTAAGTGTATGGAGGGCTTCTTTCTTTTCACCCTTTATCATTACATTTCTTTTTCATTCTTTAACCCCTTCAGTGGCTATACTGCGACTTTCAATAACAAACACCTTGTTAGGTTTATTCCATTTCGCTACTCCCATCACAGTCGGTCCTATTTCCCTTCCGATTCTCACTTTTTCTCCTTTGGTATCAAACCTAAGGGACGTCTACACTAAACTAGTGGATATCCCTGGGTAGAACCATCCGGTTCTGCAAGATCATGGATTTGAATACCTAAGCCAACCGCCTTATAACTCTATAAATTTAAGTACATGATTGGACTTTTAGGTATTTCATCACAATCCATCCAAAATCACTTAAAAATTTCAATCAAAGTGTTTGATATAAATATCAAAATATTTACACTTTGAGAGTTTTTCATTATCACTAAAAGCACCCCTTTAACATGTGCATTCGTAATCGTAGATACATCTAAGTTTAGAGGCATTGAGTCCAATTTTTATATATCACATTTCAATACAAAAAGCTTCAGTTTAATCACATTTTCTGCCCCTTATCCCAAATGTTAATCCCCTTGAATATTTTGGATATCAATTGATTCAAATGTGTCAGGAAAAATGTTACAAGATAACTATCAGGAACCTTTTTAATGCTCCCCCTCAAATATGAAGGGTATGGATATAGTGTAGAGAACAAATTTTGAAAGATTTTGAATTTTGGTGAAAAATTCTTGAAAAATCATCGTACTCGAACACCACATAAGCCTATGTCTTTTAACCTAAAACCTACTTAGGTACATAATCCACAATGTTTATTATATACGAAGATTTGACCTGAATGATGACAACATCATATGATGAAATCAAATGGTCCTTTATAGTAGCCGAAGGTCTCCTTCATACAATCTCCTACTAACGACCTTTTCTAAGCTCCTCGTTAACCTTCTTTCGTTCGAAGAAAGTTTGTCAAATCTGATCTTTCATTGACAAAGCACTCTTCGCATTGCTTTAAACTTTCTTTCCAAGTACAAAAGTCTTTGCATCAAACTTTTGATATGAAACATATTCAGATACACATGAACTTGAGGCATATGTGTTGGTGATGTTGTCTTACGTTCCCCCTAAACCAACAATCCTTTCTTAAGTAGATTCAGAACTTTCTTGCAAGCCGCATCAAGCAATCTTGATGTATAAATCCCAGATATCCAAAGTACACAATTAACCCTTTCAAGAATTTGATACCGCAACACCAAAGTCAATTAAGTCCCGAAAGAGCACATTTCTCTCTTCAGGATAGTGATGATATAAATTGAAACACCAAAGTCAACTAAGTCTCGGATGTCACAATTATTCCCTCTAAATAGTCTAAATGATAACTCCAAAGTCAACTAAGTCTCGGAAGAAGAACATTTCTTCTACAGGATACTTACAATCAAAAAGGAATCAATCATACCTATGTGTAGCCTCTTCTATCATATATACTACTTCTTTTAAGAATAACCCGGCCTTTTAATGGTTGACCTGGTCGGGTAAAACATTAATTAAATCAGATAGAACTCTTCTCACGTTTTAAATAATTATACTCCCAACACTTCCCCCTAGGGACTCAAATGATGCATACTGACTAATAACGAGATGTCTCTTCCACAATGAGATAGAAATAGTGCACCTGAAAGATTCAATAAGGCCTAAAATTAAAAGAAGCTAACCTCAAAAGACAAAAGAAGCAAACCTTAAAAGAAGGCAAAGGACATTATCAAGTATACATCTACTCCTTCCCCCTTACTGGTTTCAATCAAAGTGTTTGATATAAATATCAAAAGATTTACACTTTGAGAGTTTTTCATTATGTCTAAAAGCTCCCCCTTAACATGTGCACCATAATCTTAGTACATGTTAAGTTTAGAGTGCATTGAGTCTATTTTATATGATCACATTTCAATACAAATTAGGTTTAGTTTAATCACATTTTCTCCCCTTGTCCAAAATGTTAATCCTTTGATATTTTGGATATCAATTGATTAGACGTTCGGGGACAAAATGTTACATAATAACTATCAGGAACATTTTAATGCTCCCCCTCATAGTATGAGGGATATGATATAGTGTTGAGAATGAAATTTTGAAAGATTTTAAATTTTGTAAAAAATTCTTAAAAAATCATCGTACTCGATACACCACATAACCTAATCTTTAGCTACTTATTACCTCTTCACAATGTTTATTATAGCCGAAAATTTGACCTGGATGATGATAAAATCATATAATAAAGCATATGGTCCTTTTATGGAGCACTGTAGGTCCTCCTTCGTACAATCTCCCACCAACGACCTTTTCTAAGCTCCTCATTAACCTTCTTTCTTTCAAGAAGTTGTCAATCTGATCTTTCTCTGTCCAAGTACTCTTCGACATTGCTTTAACTTTCTTTCCAGTTACAAAAGTCTCTGCAATCAAACTTGAGTATGAAACATATCAGATACCCAGTAACTAGCTTGTGTGGTTTGGTGCTGTTGTCTTAAGCTTCCTTCCCCCCTAAACAACATCCTTTCTTGAGTAGATTCAGAACTTTCTTGCAAGCCGCATCAAGCAGTCTTGATGTATAAATCCCAGATATCTAAAGTACACAATTAACCCTTTCAAGAATTTGATACCGCAACACCAAAGTCAATTAATCCCGGATGAGCGCATTTCTCTCTTCAGGATAGTGATGATATAAATTGAAACACCAAAGTCAACCAAGTCTCGGTTGTCATAATTATTCCTTTCAATAGAAAATGATAACGTCCAAAGTCAACTAAGTCTCAGAAGAAGTCATTTCTTCCTACAAGATACTGACAATCTAAAGGAATCATCATACCTATGTGTACCTCTTCTATCGTATTTACCTATTTCTTTTAAGAATACGCTTATAGATTGACCGGTCGGATAAAACATTAATTGAATTAGACATAATTCTTCTCACGTTTTAAATAATTATAGCTACCCACACTTCCTCCCCCTGAGGGACTCAAAGATGCATACTGACTAACGACGATTATGTCCTCTTTCATATGAGATTGAAATAGTGCACCCGAAAGATTCAAAAAGGCCTAAAATTAAAAGAAGCTAACCTCAAGAGACAAAAGAAGCAAACCTCAAAATAAGGCCAAGGAAACTATCAAGTATACATCTACTCCTTCCCCCTTGCTGGTTTCAATCAAAGTATTTGATATAAATATCAAAAAATTTACACTTTAAATGTTTTTTCATCATCACTAAAAGCTCCCCCTTAACATGTTCATCGTAATCGTAGTACATGTTAAGTTTAGAGTGCATTGAGTCCATTTTATATGATCATATTTCAATACAAATTAGGTTCAGTTTAATTACATTTTCTCCCCTTATCCAAAATGTTAATCCCTTGATGTTTTGGATATCAATTGATTAAACGCTCGGGGACAAAATGTTACATAATAACTATCAGGAACATTTTAATGCTCCCTCTTTAAAGTAGTGAGGGATATTATATAGTGTAGAGAAACAAAATTTTAAAGATTTTGAATTTTGTGAAAAATTCATGTAAAATCATCCAACTCAAACAAACATAAGCCTAAAGTCTTTACTACTTATGTACATATTCACATGTTTATTATATATGAAGATTTGACCTGAATGATGAGAACATCATATGATGAAATCATATGGTCCTTTGTAATAGCCGTAGGTCTCCTTCATACAATCTCCTACCAATGACCTTTTCTAAGCTCCTCATTAACCTTCTTTCTTTCAAGAAGTTGTCAATCTGATCATTCTCTGTCCAAGCACTCTTTGACATTGCTTTTAACATTCTTTCCAAGTTTACAAATATCTTTGCATCAAACTTTTGATATGAAACAAATTCAGATACACATGTAACTTGAGCTTGTATGGTTGGTGATGTTGTCTTAGCTTCCCCCTAAACCAACAATCCTTTCTTGAGTAGATTCAGAACTTTCTTGCAAGCCGCATCAGAGCATCTTGATATAAATCCCAGATATCGCAAAAAGTACAACAATAAACCCTTTCAAGAATTTGATACCGCAACACCAAAGTCAATTAAGTCCTGGATGAGCGCATTTCTCTCTTCCAGACAGTGATGATATAAATTGAAACACCAAAGTCAACTAAGTCTCGGATGTCACAATTATTCCCTTTAAATAGTCGAAATGAAAAACTCCAAATCAACTAAGTCTCGAAGAAGTCATTTCGTCCAACAGGATACTGACAATCTAAAGGAATCATCTTACCTATGTGTACCTCTTTTATCATATATACCTACTTCTTTTAAGAATACGCTTAGGGATTGACCGGTCGGGTAAAAAATTAATTGAATCAGATAGAATTCTTCTCACGTTTTAAATAATTATACTCTCAACACTTCCCCTGGGGACTCAAATGATGCATACTGACTAATGACGAGATGTCTCTTCCACCATGATATTGAAATAGTGCACCCAAAAGATTCAAAAAGGGCCAAAAATTAAAAAGAAGCTAACCTCAAATAGAAGGCAAGGACACTATCAAGTATACATCTACTCTACTCCTCCCCCTTGTTGTTTCATTCAAAGGTTTGATATAAATAGCAAAGATTTACACTTTGAAGAGTTTTTCATTATCACTAAATCTCCCCCTAACATAGCACCGTGAATGTAGTACATGTTATATTTAAAGTGCATTGAGTCCTATTTATATGATCACATTTCAAAATAAATTACTTTCAGTTTAATCACATATGTCTCCCCTTGTCCAAAATATTAACCCTTGATATTTTTGATATCAATTGATTAAACGTTCGGGGACAAAATGTTACATAATAACTATCAGGAACATTTTAATGCTCCCCCTCAAAGTATGAGGGATATGATATAGTGTTTGAAAGAACGAATAGAAAGATTTAAAATTTGTGAAAAATTCTTAGAAAAATCACCTACTCGAAACCCATAAACCAAGTCTTTTACTAACTTTGTACATATTCACATGTTTATATATAACGAATATTTGACTCTGAATGATGAGATCATAGGATGAAATCATATGGTCCTTTATAGCAGCCGTAGGTCTCCTTCGTATAATCTCCCACCAACGACCTTTTCTAAGCTCCTCATTAACCTTCTTTCTTTCAAGAAGTTGCCAATCTGATATTTCTCTGTCCAAGCACTATTCAACATTGCTTTAACTTTCTTTCCAAGTTACAAAAGTCTTTGCATCAAACTTCAAGTATGAAACAGATTCAAAACACATGTAACATTGAGCTTTTGTGGTTGGTGGAAGTTGTCTTAGCTACCCCAACAAAAAAAATGGTAAAAAAAAAAAAAAAAAAAAAAGAAAAAAAATATCTTTTGAAAAAAAAAAAGGGTAGATGTTTGGGCCAACAATACCTTTCTGAAGTAGATAAGAACTTTTCTTTGCAAGCCGCATCAATGCAGTCTGATTGTAATAAAATCCCAGATATCAAGTAAATCAATTAAACACTATTCAGAATTTGATACACAACACCAAACAATTAAGTCCTGGATGAGCGCCTTTCTCGACTTCGGATAGTGATGATATAAATTGAAACACAAAGTTAACTAAGTCTCGGATGTCACAATTATTCCCTCTAAATAGTCGAAATGATTACTCCAAAGTCAACTAAGTCTCTGAAGAATTCATTTCTTCCTACAGGATACTGACAATCTAAAGGAATCATTATACCTATGTGTACCTCTTCTATCATATATACCTACTTCTTTTAAGAATACGCTTAGGGATTGACCATCTGGTAAAACATTAATTAAATCAAACAGAACTCTTCATACATTTTAAATAATTACACTCCCAACACTTCCCTTTGAGGACTCAAATGATGGATACTGACTAATGACGAGATGTCTCTTCCACCATGAGATTGAAATAGTGCACCCGAAAGATTCAAAAAGGCCTAAAAATAAAAGAAGCTAACCTCAAAAGATAAAAGAAGCAAACCTCAAAAGAAGGCCAAGGACACTATCAAGTATACATCTACTCCTTCCCCCTAGCTGGTTTCGACGCGTCAGAATCAGCAAAACCTTGTACACACACATACTCGAGAACGTGTTTTAAAGATCAATAAATCTCAGATCTATCGTGAGAATCAACATCAAGGTCTTATATAACTATGATTTATTTAAACATTCCTAAGTCTTTTACCAACTATGAGGTGTTGCAATAATTATTACGAATGGATTTAAATTGCCATGAATTTACTAAGTCTCAATTGAAAATAAGTTCCATAAAATATTTAAACAAAAGACATCCTAATTCCCTTGTAGTTAAAATAAATTAACTCCCCATGAAAATTGGTATCCTCATTATCAAAAACTGTTATCCGTTTATTCCGTGACTATATTTGAAAGACCGTTTTAAAAGATTATTTGTGACGCTTTCTCCCCCTAAACCAACAATCCCTTTCTTTATTGATTCAGAACTTTCTTCCCAAGCCGCTCAAGCAGGGTCTGATGTATAAATCCCAGATATCCAAAGCTGCAGCAATTAACCTTTCAAGCATTTAAATACCTGCAACACCATAGTCAATTAAGTCCCCGGATGACGCATTTTCCTCTTCAGGATAGCGATGAAAAAATTGAAACACCCAAAGTCAACTAAGTCTCGATGTCACAATTATTCCCTCTAAATTGTCAAAATGATAAATCCAAAGTTCAACTAAGAGTCTCGCAAATTCATTAATCTTTCCTACAGGAATACTGACAATCTAAAGGAATTCAACATACCTATGTGTACCTAATGCTATCATATATACCAACTTCTTTTAAGAATAACGCTTAGAGGATTGACCGGGATCAGAGTAAAACATTAATTTAATCAGACCTAATTCTTTCGCACATTTTAAATAATTATACTACCTAACACTTCCCCCTGGGAATCAAATGATGCATATACTGACTAATGTAGCAGATGTCTCTTCCACCATGAATTGAAATAGCTGCAGTGCACCCGAAAGATCAAAAAGCATAAAATTAAAAGAAGCTAACCTCCAAAAAGATAACAAGAAGCAAACCTCAAAGAAGGCCAAGGACACTATCAAGTAACATCTACTCCTTCCCATTGCGTGTTTAACACGTCGTAATCACAAAACCTTGTACGAACACACATACTCGAGAAACGTGTTTGAAGAATCATCATATTTAGATCTATTCCGGAGATCAACTTCAAGTCTTTAAAACTATGTAATATATTTCCAAACATTCCTAAGCCATTTACAAACTATGAGGTGTATGGCAATATTTATCGAATGTATTTAAGCCAGAATTTCTAGTTCTCAAATTGCAAATAAGCTCGTAAAGATTTAACAGATGACTCTAAAGCACTTGTAGTTAATATAAATAATTCCCCCCATTTTTTGAGAAAAAAATTTGTTACCTATCATTATCAAAAACTTTATTCGTTTATTCTATGACTTATTTTGAAAGACCGTTTTAAAAGATTATTTGATGACGCTTTCTCCTCCTAAACCAACAATCCTTTCTTGAGTAGATTCAGAACTTTCTTGCAAGCCGCATCAAGCAGTCTTGATGTATAAATCCTAGATATCCAAAGTACACAATTAACCCTTTCAAGAATTTGATACCGCAACACCAAAGTCAATTATGTCCCGGATGAGCGCATTTCTCTCTTCAGGATAGTGATGATATAAGAAACACCAAAGTCAACTAAGTCTCAGATGTTATAATTATTCCCTCTAAATAGTCGAAATGATAACTCAAAAGTCAACTAAGTCTTGGCAGAAGTCATTTCTTCCTACAGGATACTGACAAACTAAAGGAATCATCATACCTATGTGTACCTCTTCTATCATATATACCTACTTCTTTTAAGATTACGCTTAGGGATTGACCGGTCGGGTAAAACATTAATTGAATCAGACAGAATTATACCTAACGTTTAAAATCATTATAGCCACACAACACTTCACCTGGGTACCAAATTGATGCATACTGACTAATGACGGATATGTTTCTTCCACCATGAGATTGAAATAGTGCACCCGAAAGATTCAAAAAGGCCTAAAATTAAAAGAAGCTAACCTCAAAAGACAAAAGAAGCTAACCTCAAAAGAAGGCATAGGACATTATCAAATATACATTTACTCCTTCCCCCTTGCTGGTTTCGACACGTCAGAATCAGCAAAACCTTGTACACACACATACTCGAGAACATGTTTGAAGTATCAATATATCTTAGATCTATTCTCTGAGAATCAACTTTAAGGTCTTTAAAACTAATGTAAATATTTCCAAACATCCTTAGTCTTTTAAAACATGAGGTGTTGGCAATATTGATCGAATGTAGTTTAAAGCCTGAATTCACTAAGTCTCAAATTGCAAATAAGTCCATAAAGATTTAAACAAATGACATCTAAAGCACTTGTAGTTAATATAAATTAACTCTTCTTAAAATTGTTATTCGTCATTATCAAAAACTTTATCCGTTTATTCTGTGACTTATTGTGAAAGACCATTTTAAAAGATTATTAAGATGATTGCCTTTTTACACCCCCTTAAAATAATGACACATTTCTATTTGTAAAGAGTTGTTCTTATGTTTGATTGGTCAGAATTGTCTTTTAAAATCCTTTTGTCTTACTGAATACACAGATTCATTATGATGACAACTAAGTGACCAATAAAAAAGATTTCTCTTATTTTAACTCATAAGCACACCGACACGTACACTAATGGTATATAGGAAGCACGGGTTGTGATGCAAAGTAATCACAAGCCTTTGCTTGGTCATAAAGTAGACCATGCCCGAGAATAAATTCTCGTTATGAGGTCAAGTTTTCTTTTTGAAATACTTGCCTTTAAAATGAAGACCGGGTTGCTATCTGAAATAATAGCAAGCCATTTGGCATGTTTTGAAAACATTTGGAACTTCTGCTCGAACATTATTTACGGCCTCATATCATTATTGAATGACATTTCAAAGACCGTAAATGTTATCGATTTTCATAAGACATGCCATTATTATCTCTTTTTATATTTTCTCATTTTTTTAATTTTTTTTTCTTTGGTTTTATGAATTTTATATTTTTGTATTTTGGTTTTATAAAAGTTCTCTTAAAAATGAAAACATCTTTTTGGATTTTATGGTGTTAATATATATACATATGATATAGGATATTTAAATTGGTACCACCACTATTCATCAACTTCATCTGCCAATTGTTTCAGAGTCTCTGGCGTAAAACTTCACATTCCCAGCTTGTTGATAAGAAATTCAATTCTTTCTCTGCCAAGTGCTTTAGTGAAGATGTCCGCCAGTTGATACTCCGTATTGACAAAGTAAAGTTCGATCACACCATTCTTAACATGCTCCTTGATAAAGTGAAATCTGATGTCTATATGCTTTGATCTCGAATGTTGAACGTTGTTGCAGCATAAGGCAATAGCGCTTTTGTTATCACAGAACATTGGAATTTTATTGAATCCAATGCCATAGTCGGTAAGTTGTGATCTCATCCAAAGGATTTGAGCACAACATCCCGACATAGCAATATATTCAGCTTCCATACTGGAATCGCAATACGTTTTCCTGCCTTATTTGATGGCCATCTAACAATCTTATCTCCCAATAACTGTATCCTAAGCCATATGTGCTATAGTATTAACTTTGACAACGCAGCATGAACCGAACTGCTCCATGCGTATAGTGCAATTGAAGAATCCTTCGGATACCATAGTCCCCGATTGACGGTTCCTTTTAGATACCGAAAGATCCTTTTGACCGCATGTAAGTGCTTTTCGGTAGGCCGAGCCTGATACCGGGCACACATGCATATAGCAAATTGTAGGTCAGGTCTACTGGCTATGAGATAAAGGAGGGTGCCAATCATACCACGATATTGTGATGGATCTATGGCTTTCCCTTCTTTATCCTCATCCAGTTTGGATTTCTCCACCATGGGAGTATCCACTGGGTCACAAGAGTCAAAACTGTATTTCTTTAAAGATTCAAGGGCATATTTTGACTGGTTAATAAAGATGCCTCTGGGATTTTGAAAAATCTGTAATCCTAAGAAAAATGAGATTTTTCCCATCATTGACATCTTAAATTTTGAACACATGATTTTAGCAAATAGGTCACAAAGTTCAGGTGTAGATGCAGCAAAGATAATATCATCGACATATACTTGTACCAGAATTAATTCATTGCCTTCCTTACGGATGAACAGAGTAGGATCCACTGAGCCTTTGGAGAAGTCTTAGGAAATCAGGAATGAAGACAACATATCGTACCACGCGCGTGGAGCTTGTTTCAACCCATAAAGAGCTTTCTTTAACTTGTACACGTGATTGGGGTTATCTGGATCCACAAAACTGTCTGGCTAGCTAACATAAACCTCTTCCCACAAATTACCATTCAGAAACACAGTCTTGACATCCATTTGGTAGACGACCATGTTCATGTGAGCAGAAAATGTAAGAAAATCCTTATAGCCTCTAATCTTGCAACTGGAAGCAAAAGAACACCTTCAAATCAATTCCCTCTTCTTGACAGTAACCACGAGCCACTAATCAAGCCTTGTTCTTTAGAATACCTCCCAGTTCATCTAGCTTCACTTTGTAGATCCACTTCAAAGTAATAACCATAACTTTGTCTGGTCGTGGTACGAGCTCCCATACTTCAAGGCGTTCAAACTCATTAAGCTCTTCTTGCATTGCTTCGATCCAGAAGGATTGAGACAAAAGGAACAAGCATATTGTATACGTCTTTGGGTTCAAACAGCAGTGATGAAAGCAACAAGAGTAACAAAAAGACTTGTATACAGTAACTGCAACCTTGTAGACACTGGTCTACGGTTTCACACCGATTATGTTTTTAAGTGGGTGATCCTTAGTCCATTTGCTATTGTGTTCAGAAATTTAGTAATCGGGATGCACAATTGTATGAATAGAATTCGATGATGAAGATTGATCAGAAGAGATTTCTAGAATTGGGATACGAAAGTACGGATCATTATCCATATGTGAAACTTCAATATCATGATTGTCTTCTTCAACATCGTTAGGAATGATGGGAGGTTGAGTTTCGGGTGTTGTTTGAGAGTTACTTGGTGATGGTGCATCTTGGTCAACTGTTGTTGAGGAAGGTGATCCGGTTGATTCAGCGGGAACTGGAGCAACTACTTCATCAATTGGAGCAATGACTTCAGGGGCTGGGAGATCAACACTTGGTGGAGGAGTGAGTAATTCATCAAACATTGGTTGAAACAATATATCCCAATCAGTTCTTGAGGGTGGTACAAATGGTGTTGAAGGAGGAGGGTTTGGCACGAGTCCTGAACTGATTGTTGTAGGAGTCATTTCATGAAGTGTGGGTCCTGAACTGCTGTGTTCAGAAGCCATTGCAGTCAGCTCATCAAAATCTACATGAATTGTCTCAATGATTCGTCTGGTACGTCGGTTGTAAATTCAAAATGCTTTCTTTGTGGGTGCATAACCAATGAAAATACCAATATCAGCCTTCGGTTGTAACTTACCCAAATTCTCACTATCATTTGTCGGATAGCAGAGTGCACCAAATACATGGAAAAATGATAGGTCGGGAGGTTTGTCATGTAAAAGCTCATATGGTGTTTTGCCGTGACGAAGGCGTATGATGGAACGATTTTGGGTGTAACATGCGGTAGCAACTGCTTCTGCCCATAAAAATAACGGAGCTTTTGCATAAATCAACATTGTGCGGGCAGCTTCAATTAGCGTACGATTACGTCTTTCAACGACACCATTTTGCTATGGAGAGCGAGCAACAGATGTTTCATGAGAGATGCCAACCTTCTCATAATATTCACGCAAAGTTTGATTAACAAATTCAGTTCCATTATCTGTTCTGATGCGTCAGACAGGTACTTTAAGCCGCACTTGGATCATCTTGAGAAACTTGATTATAAATATTAGAGCCTACATCTTTTGACCTTAAACATTTAAACCCTTAGTGAATCGAGAGAATCAACGACAATGATGAGGAAGAACTTCTTTCATTAACACGTATGCGACGTGCATGTGGTCCACAAAGATCCCAGTGCAAAAGATAAAATTTCCTCTTGGTTGAAGTCTTTCGATTTAGGTTTGTGGGTTTCTTCTCTTGCTTTTGCCCATTAGGCACAAGCATAACATCGATGATTCTTTTCAAATTGAAGCTCAGGGAGACCTCAACAAGACCGAGGTCAGCGAAATGGTTGATTGCAACCAAAGTGCAGATGAGACAAACGTCGGTACCTACACAGACTTATTTGTGATGCTTTACAAAAAGATAAATAGTGAAGGGACGCCATCGATAACTCTAAGAAGACTAAGAGTGTATACAGGTTGTTGCCTTAAAAAAACCACTCAATATACCAACAACACCTTCCAAAATTACGAATGAAGCATTGTGTTGAACAAAAGCAACTTCAAGGTTCGAATCACAAAATTGCCTAACGGAGAATAAGTTGTGTCCAAGTCCTTCCACGTAGTAAACCCTTGATATCATAACATTCCCAATCTGATAATCATCATAACCCAATATCTTTGCCACGTGATCATTTCTGAATTTTACTGTACCCAAAAACTTATTGACGAAATTGGTGACTGAAGCGATGTCGTGAGTCCAAATACCAGAGAACAAATTTGTAGACCTGCATTCATCAAGATAGGAAGATGGAACATCAAAAACTATGGATCCCCTAAAGATTTACTGGGTTCCTTTTTGTTAGCAGATACAGATTTAAGAACCTTTGATTTGCTAACAAGAACATTAGTTTTAGATTTCCTAGGTTTGCTTGAGTAAACCAATGTTACAACAGGCTTAGGTGTTTCATTTTATAGAGTCAATGTTTGTTCCTAAGGGTACTTCAATAGTATGTAATACCTAAGATACAAGCACGCATTTCCTACTAAGTGAAGGTTCGAACCAGTAGATTACTCAAGAGGTATCCAATATTGAAAACCATTTTTCCTATTGGTTTCCAAACTTTTCTCTTTGAACTTTTGTTAGCAGATTTAGATTTTTTATAAGCATTCACATTATTGATAAAATCAAGAACACACAAATCATGATTATCAGAAAGCATGCAACCATTACACTTAACACATTTAAGTTTAGAATTCGCATTACGCTTGGAATGCTGCACATGAGCAGTTCCTTTAGATTGAACAACACAATCTTTATTTTTGAAACTAGATTTAACTTTCCAAGGGTGGGCTTCTACTTTATTCTTCTGAGTACTACTTGGTGTTTGCCGAATCTTATCTTTCTTTGTATTGCCTGAAGACTGTAATCTGCTAGCACTAGTAGACGGTTTTACTCCTTTAGAAGACAACATAGGTTTGTTAAAAACTAGGTTTGATGTAAAGGTTTTTTTGTGATTATGTTTCCTGAGGATGTGATGGGCTCAGTGAATCTAAATCATTGTCCTTGTTCTTTGTGTTCACAGCAATAATTTTTCTATTATATTGTTGACACTAGGGCAGTTTTTACTGAAGTTTGTAAGCAACTCCTAAACAGTTATAGGCATACCTAACAAGGCAGATTCTAAGGATTGATCTACTAGATAATTTTGATTATAACAAGTTCAACTAGATCTTAAGAATGGTAGCTTCTTCCGAGTGGTAGCTTAATATAGGCAGAGTGAGCTGTCTGTTTATTCAACAATTTAGGGGTTATTGGTTCCACATTAATCTTAAGCATTTCTGGATCACTAGGGTGTTTTGTAACGTCATTATCAACTAGATCTTTTCCTTTAAGTTTCCTTAAATCATCCTTGAGAGCTATAATTACCAAAACTTTTTCCTGAAGACTAGCATTTAAATCAGAAATTTCCACAGACTTTAGATTGACTTGATTAATTAAATCATCACATTGTTCTTTTGATCGAATTACTGCTGGTTTAATCGAGTCATAAAGTTTCTTATAGGTC
Source organism: Tanacetum coccineum (assembly GCA_026074375.1). Taxonomy (NCBI): domain Eukaryota; kingdom Viridiplantae; phylum Streptophyta; class Magnoliopsida; order Asterales; family Asteraceae; genus Tanacetum; species Tanacetum coccineum. The sequence goes on from BQNB010011622.1 coordinate 44,873, forward strand.
TGTTTCAAATGCTCATTCTCAAGCAATAAGCTTTGTCCACGCTATGATCCAATTTAATATTTATAGTTTCAATCTCTTCTAAGTCCTTTTTAATCTTATCCTCATTCTATTTTCTACTTAGAGATTTAATTCTTTCTTTTAACTTCTATATGATCGTGTCTTTCTCTTGGGACCGAGCTTTCAATTCATGTAATTCAAACAATTAATCAAAACTTGGAGCACTTTGATTTGAAACAGAATTATCCCTTTGAAAAATTCCTGATTAAATTGAGAATCAACTTCTAAAGAGGATGCAACATTTTCAAGAGTGGTGAAACTTTTTAAACAGTTTATCATAAATCTCTTTTTTAATGAAATAAGTTTGAGAGCTCATTCTCAAGTTGCGACACTTTTATTCACATTCATAGCACATTTACAGAACACTATCCGCGAGAAGAATTCATATTTAACATTCACAAAATCTTTGTTAATGACTTGTTCCAATAGTCATTCGTTACATTCAAAACTTGAATTCATTTTTAACTTCAAATGTTTTTGACTCTAAACGATGTTGTTCCACAGCCTGTTCTATTTGATAAAAGACATTTTGGACTTCAAAAAATTCATCAACCAAATATTGATTGAATGTGTTAAATAAGTCTTTCAAAGCTTTTACAAATGAAATTATTTCATCCCTAAAATAAGCTTTTGTATGTTCGAACCCCTACGAACCCTCAATGATAGCTGTGGCGTGGTTCTTTCTTTGACAACCACATCAAAACCAGCAAGATGGTGTTTAAGTTTCTTCAACAAACTCGAATAACCATAGCTGACTTTAGAAGTTCTTTTTCTTTTGAACCTTCAACATTGTGGGTGTCCTAAAAGAGTAAGTTATGCAAAAATAACATAGAATCTCTGAGACCAAAGTGCTTGTTCAGAAACAGATAATTCATTTGTGGAACACATCATATTATCAAAATCTTACGAAAGTTGATTAAGAAAAGCATAATCGACTGGTGTAGTATTAACTTTCTTTTCTAACATTATAGGATCCTTTTGTTTTAAAAGCTTTTTTGAACGACTCTCTTCAGCAAGCATTAAGTACTCTTCAAAGTCTGGAAATTACAACCGGGATTAGTTTTTATTCAATAATATCACCAACATATAGCTTCGGTTCCAACTTGCCTGAGCTTTCTTCAGATAGAAAGGATTTTGAAAACCTAGAAGCAAGTTTAGTGGTATAGATCATAGAAAAACTGAGGTTCGTCAACATGTGAACAGTTTGTGGCATATGATGCTCTTTTCAAAACAATATTAATCTAGCTGTTTGATCCGCTTTTCTAAACTATTCCCATCAATGTTTCTAGATTCCTGTCTTTCTTAAAATCATTTTTGACAAGATAACCATTTGCATTAAAATTCTTTTCTTTTAATAATGTTTCTGAAAGAGTTTGTTTAAGATGATCAATCTTACATGACTGTGCACATGAATCCTTAGAAATGGTTATTGGTTTTTACTCTTTAATCACATATTGTCCTTCATATCAACACTTAACTTGTTCCTTATATCTTCACCACAGCAGTTAAAGTAACATTGACCCATTTAATTTTTCAGATTATCTTGGTACAATTTAGCAACTTGGGTTTTTAGTTGTTCAATCACAGATAATATCAGTGCATCTTGTTGTGCAAAAGAGTTTAAATTCTGAACGGTTGGTTGTTGTGATTAAATCAGATACTAAAAATAAGGAATGATATTGCTATCACTGGTTATTTCAGTCTCTGAATGGTACACAACATTCGACTGTGCAGAAGACGGCATCACCGTTCAAACTAGATTGATTTTTAATACCAAACAATATTTAATTTTTAAATTTTTACCCCACCCATTATCATGATTGTGTACCTCAACATGAAGCATCTGAACCCATAATTGAGATACATGTCGTCACATGAGAGCAACTTTGGTGGTGTTGAGTTCATCACAATCAGAGTCATATGCATCCAAATCATCAGCATGATAAGCAGTATTATGAGTAATGACCGTCTGTGTGGCTTGAGCTTCTAAAATTCCCTGATCTGCCAAAAAATGCAAGTTCCTCCTCATGTAGAATTTGTCCACTTGCTTGAGCTAGAACCAACAACACTTTATCTTTAAACCATGAATTATCTCGTTTCCTTCTTGGTTTAGTGCATTGTTTGGACATGTGTCCTTCCCCTTTGCAGTTGCAACACGTAACAATCCTCTATTTTCCCCGAGTTACTCCTACTTGCTCCTGAAGTGAAAGTTCTTATAGTACCCGCAGCATAAAAAATTTGTCTCCTCTGAATTGGTTATACAGTTACTCTTCCATCCTTAATGGTGGCTTGTTGCTTTAGATTTGACAAGTTCTTCAGGTGGTTATTGGTAGTAGGATAGCGGGAAATGACTACAACAGACAAGAATGACATTACATGATTGATGGCATCAATTGGAATCACACCATTCTGAACAACTGAAAATAGTGTTAGACCCGAAGTCTAATTGGGGAAATTTAGATTGTTGGTTGACTATGGGAGAGTATTCTATTTGAGGAATGGATAATGATGGAGAGTAAACGTTGTGGTGAACTGAGGTTTGATAATTGTTGGGGGGATAAGTGATTGAATGAGGTGTTAGTGATTGATTGATTGAGTATTTTTGAGATTCAAAAGGTGATCCGTACTGTGAAGATTGATAAGGTGAAACAAATTGTTGATGTTGAGAGTTCTGGTAAGAGTGCTGATGAGGTTGATAAGGAAATTATGTCATTTGGTGAGATGCAACTAAAGCAAGAGGATCGGAGTTGCGTTCATGCATCAATCAAACTTCATTTGCATGTCGTTCATGTTGTTCTGAGTGAGCATGAATCTGACCAACATTAGTAGTATGCAAATCTTTGACCAACTTAACATCAGTAACGAATTTGCTCCATTCAGCAGGAAGAGTGTTCAGAAACTTGGTATTGACTTGAAATTGCTTCAGTGGCATCTTGTAAATATTCATATCATTGAGTAGCAGAGTGAATCTCAAGTAGTACTCGTGTAACGACTCTCCTTTCTTGTATGTAAACGTATCAAATTCATCGTACAGCTTACACTCTTGTTCTTGCTTCGTTAATGATGTTCCTTGCATGAGCAGTTTGATTTTCTCCCAAATATCCTTGGCTATACGATGTTGACTAACAAGAGCATAAATTTTAGTTGGAAGGACTTATAGAATGATATTTATTGCTTTGATGTCACAATCAGCTTGAATGGTTTCTGCGGGAGTTAACTCAGTATATTCCTTTGGTCTGGTTACACCATCCACCGTAATTGTTGGCCAAACAAGTGGACCTTTTTCAACATAAGCAATAATCATTCTACCATGAGGTCTATTCATCATATAAAGTTCCATTCTGCTTTTCCATGAGTCATACAAGTGTTTTTCAAGCATCGGTGGTTTATTGTCACGTCCCGTGAGAAGTGACTTATCAGCAAGAGTCGTCATTGATATAGTGGTATCAACAAGATTACTGTTTGATCGAGTGGTGATAGAAAGTAATTGTGTATGAGGGTGTTGTCTTTTATGTGTTTTAAGTCTTGAAACTATACGGGATTTTATAATTCTTGACAAAACCGAAAAAATAAGTAAGTGTTTTACAGGATTTTACAAGTCAAAGAATTAAACCGTATAAATTTGATAAAGCAATTTTGAGTTTTAAGTGTATGTTGCAAATTCGGGTACTTAAGAAAAATTCCAAATTCGGGTCCTTAAGAAGATTTACGAATTTAGGAACAACTAGTGTTGCAAATTCGTGTGCTTCTGAAACTTCCAATTCGGGTATTAAAGCAAGTTGCGAATTCGTGTAATACAGGAAATTGCAAATTCAATACAACTACAACTCGCCATCGGGTATTGAAGCACATTTGTCGATTCAAGTAAGACAGGAAATTGCAAATTTAGATACAACTACAAAGTGCCAATTTGGGTATTGAAGCAAGTTGCGAATTCGTGTAAGACAGAAATTGCAAATTCGGATACAACTACAAACTGCCAATTCGGGTATTGAAGCAAGTTGCGAATTCGGGAACAACATAAATTGCAAATTCAGATAGAGCTAGAAACTGCGAATTCGTGCAACACACGGACTAAAATCAAAAATTTTAAAACACAAAAAGACACCTTTTTGATTGTTTTTTCCTCAAAAATTTCTTGTAAACTATATTCTTTTAACCTATAGGTACCTTAAAAATGACAACTTTTTGGTTTTTAAGCCGAAAATTCAAAAATAAAGATTTGTGCTTTATAAGGTTTTTTGAAAACAAAAGATGAACAAAAATTAGATTGTGTCTTCTTTGATCCAAAGCAAATACACACAATATCCAAAGATACTAGATTAACTTTACATAGGTAAATGATCTTTTAGTGTAGAAAGAAGCTTTGAAAACAAAAGAAAAGAAAGAAAAAGAAATGTGCGGAATAACAAGCAAAAAAACAAACCAAAAAATCAAACACAAAAAACTAAGCAAATCACTCCATGGCTCTTGATACCAATTGTATAATACAAGTAATCTTTGATATATGAACCAAGAACTAGAGAGAGAAAGTGGGAGGAAGAATGTATTTTCTAGTGAGAGAAAGTTGAGAACATGAAATGCATTATATAAAAATGAGACATACAACCAACCAACCACCTCTCCAAAGCATGGAGAGGTGTATTTATAATCCAAGGGTGGCCGACCATGGGCCTTGTAAGGCTTTCCATAGGCCTTTGGGCCATATTAGCTTATAAACTAAACATTGACTAACTACGGGCTTTGACTAGTTAATATTGGAAGTGACCGAGACTTTTCTTGTTCCTAACAATCTCCCCCTAAGGGAGGTCACTCTAATTTATAAAATTTAAACTTAGCATACTATGCTTCGACTTTAGTCTTGTGCTCGTAGTCTTTAACTTCAATCATTAACTTGTGATTTGATGTAGTGGTCATAGACATTGGAATCTTGAAGCTTGTTCCATATCTGTCTTGAAGAGTGATCCTTATACAATGGACTCAATGCACACTAAACTTAACATTTACTATGATTACGGTGGCACAAGGTTAAGGGGAGCTTTTAGAGATAATGAGAAAAACCACTCAAAGTGGTAACATCCTTTTGATATTTATACAAACACATGATTAAAAATTTTTCAATGATTTTGGAAGGATTTTGATGAAATACCCAAAAAAGGTTTCGACCAGGTACTTTAAATTTATGGAGTTATAATGGCGGTTTAGGCTAGGTATCAAATCCATGGTCCTTGCCAAGAACCGGATGGATCAACCCAGGGAATATCCACAAGTTAGGTATGAATCCTTAGGTAAGATACAAAAGGAGAAAAAGTGAAATCGGGAAATGTCAACTGAGATGGATCTAGCCTGGAATAAACCCAACAAGGTGTTAGTTATGAAGTCTCGGTAAGCGCTTGAAGGGTTGAGAAAGAAAAGAAACATGGGCGAATAACAAGCAAAAAAAGGACCATAAAATCCAAACACAAAAAACTAAGCAAATCACTCCATGGCCTCTATGATAACAATTGTAGAATACACGATAATCTTTGATATATAAACCAAGAACTATAGAGAGAAAGTAGGAGGAATGATGTATTTTCTAGTGAGAGAAAGTAGAGAATATGAAATGCATTATGTGTAAATGAAACATACAAACAACCAACCACCTCTTCAAGGCATAGAGAGGTGTATTTATAGTCTAAGGGTGGCCGGCCATGGGCCTTGTAAGGCTTTCCATGAGCCTTTGGGCCATATTAGCTTATAATCTAAACATTGACTAACTACGGGCTTTGACTAGTTAATATTAGAAGTGACCGAGACTTTTCTTGTTCCTAACAATCTCCCCCTAAGGGAGGTTACTCCAATTTACAAACATTTAAACTTAGCATACTATGCTTCGACTTTAGTCTTATGCTTGTAGTCTTTAACTTCAATCATTAACTTGTGATTTGATGTAGTGATCATAGACATTAGGTCTTGAGCTAGTTCCTTATCTTGTCTTGAATGTGATCTTATAAAATGGACTCAATGCACTCTAAACTTAACATGTACTATGATTACGGTGCACATGTTAAGGGGGAGCTTTTAGTGATAATAAAAAACTCTCAAAGTGTAAATCTTTTGATATTTATATCAAACACTATGATTGAAAGTTTTCAATGATTTTGGAAGGATTGTGATGAAATACCTAAGAGACCAACCATGTACTTAAATTTATAGAGTTATAAGGCGGTTAGGCTTAGGTATTCAAATCCCATGATCCTGCCAGAACCGGAGGGATCTACCCAGGGATATCCACTAGTTAGTGTAGAAGTCCTTAGGTATGATACAAAAGGAGAAAAAGTAAGAATCAGGAAAATTGCCGACTGAGATGGAGCTAGCACTGGAATAAACCCAACAATGTGTTAGTTATGAAGTCTCGGTAAGCGCTGAAGGGGTTGAAGAAAGAAAAAGAAACGTGCGGAATAACAAGCAAAAAAACAAACCAAAAATTCAAACACAAAAAACTAAGCAAATCACTCCATGGCTCTTGATACCAATTGTAGAATACAAGTAATCTTTGATATATGAACCAAGAACTAGAGAGAGAAAGTAGGAGGAAGGATGTATTTTCTAGTGAGAGAAAGTAGAGAACATGAAATGCATTATGTGTAAATGAAACATACAACCAACTAACCACCTCTCCAAGGCATAGAGATGTGTATTTATAGTCCAAGGGTGGCCGGCCATGGGCCTTGTAAGGCTTTCCATGGGCCTTTGGGCCATATTAGCTTATAATCTAAACATTGACTAACTACGGGCTTTGACTAGTTAATATTGAAAGTGACTGAGACTTTTCTTGTTCCTAACACAACGCACAAGTCATGAATAGTACTTCTGTACAACAGGAATGCACAATGAAATTGGAACCTCCTCAAGAAACACCCAAATTTGAAACTTTCTCTAAAAAGGTGAAAAGGTGCATTATGGAAACCTAAGCTAACGAAGAGAAACTTCTTAAGAAACTGGAATGTGAGCACGTTTAACCCTATACCTTATTAAATAATATACAAAAACACCAAAATACACCCAGGCATCTTGCAAGAGTTGGTTTCCAACAACAAAAATACAATTAAAACATTAATCCATGAGAAATTAAATCCTCCGAATGTCGGCGGATTGTGCTCTAAAACAAACTTCCTCCTAAAGAAAAAGACCCAAGAAGTTTTGTTTTACCATGCGTCATTGGCAATACTATAGTTAGCAATATTTCATAACCATCGCCGATTATCGGAGCCAGATATAAGCAACACTGTCATTACTATGTTTACAAAAGCTTAGTCATTCGTAACACCAAGACTGGTTTAGACATGGATAAAGAACTGCCAGATATGATCAATGCAATCCCCACAAGGCATAGTTGAAAATGATCTAGTGAAAACTCACAGGTTCATCTTTATGGTAGACTTCGTTATTCTCGACATCGTCAAAGATAAAAAGTTTCCAATTATCCTGGGAAGACCTATGCTAGCCACTGCACACGCTAGAATTGACGTATTTAGAGGGAAAATCTCTTTAGAAGTTGAGAAAGAACACAATATCTTTAATGCCAATGAAGGAGCCACCCCTGTAACTATTTCGCCTGTCTTCGTAATTAAAAATTTCAATGAGATCGATAACATTAACGGACCAGACAGTTTAGAAGAGTTTGTAATGGATGATAGCTTCATTAGGGACTTGGGAAACTTTCTTTAGGATAATAACCTATTTACAAATTATGAAAATCCTAGAACTAACTCTCCTTCTCCAAATAAATCTTCAAGAGAAATTTAGAGCCCAACTAAGGGATTTCAATATTCTAACAATGACCTTGGTAGTAGAATAGAAGAATTCGTTGCAATAGACGACCTATGCGGAGACCTAGATTCGGGAGCCTCAAATAGTAAGCAACCTTTAAAACCAGAATTTCAAAACATAGGAAATAGAGTAAATAGGTACAACCCTTATAATCTTCAGATTACTTGTAAAATATGGTTTGTTAACTTCAACCCTTACATTGACCCAATTTCCCTATTTAATGTAATGTCTAGAGCAGCTTATAACTTTATTATGAAACGGGGACTCACTTATACAGGAAATAATATTGTCGGGAAGGCAAAAAAACTACAAGTATATATGGAGATGCCCCTCCATTTTAACAACTTTCATAAACCTAGAAATATAAACAAATTTATTGAAAAAGGGCTAATAGAGGTAGTACTCGGTAAACCTTTCAAAGAAAAAATTGGATTAGAATAAGATATAAGCAAAGAAATAATTTGGTTTAAGATTGGAGATGATAAAACCATCTTTAACATGCCTCGAGCTGAGAGAAGGCTCAGTAAACTGACCACCGAACAACAGAACATGATGCCCCCCATTTTAAAATTTTGTGACAAGGATAAAGCTAAAGGAATTAGTCCCCATATATTAAAATAAAAGAATTCTATAAAGGATGTTTGAATCTGGGAGAAGAGTATAAACAAGATTTGGAGGTTATTGACTAGATTAAAAGGGGACATGTAAGTATGCATGAACTAACGTAGAGCGTCTTGAGTCTAACATAAAGACTCGGTAATAAACAAAAGCGCTTGTCGGGAGACAACTCGTCTTTTATGTTTTGCATATTAGTTGGTTTTTGTTGGTTTCTCACTTTGTTTTACAGGTTTTCTCTACGAAGTAATAGGAATTCGAGGTCTCCTCGACTCGTATTCATGTGGTATTAAGATTCTGTCTTTGAAGAATACAAGTAATCTTTGATATAAATGAGGAAGGAACTAAGTGAAGAAGAAAGTGAAGGATGGATGTATCTAGAAGTAGAAAGTAAGAAACATATAATTCTTTAGCAAAGTGAGAATACAAAACCAACCAACACCCTTTCCAAGCTATGGATAGGGTATTTATACACTAGTTTGGCCGGCCATGGGGTCTATTGATGGGCTTACCATGGGCCTTGGGCCATATTAGCTTAATATGTTTAATATATCTAACTACGGGATTTGACTAGTAAATATTGGAAGTGACCAAGACTTTTCTTGATCCTAACAATCTCCCCCTAAGGGAGGTCATTCCAAGTTACAAAGAATGTAATCAAGCGATACAATGCTTTATCCTTTAGTCCATTAGCATCGTAGGCTTGTTTAACTTCACTCTAAAGACTTGTGAAATGTTGTAGTGACTTTCAACATTATGCTCCGAAGCTTTGGTGCCTTATCTTAACTTGTTTGTGATAGTGTGATCTTGAGCACATTTGAGTCATCAACCAAGCATCATCCTCAATTTGGCCATCTTGTAACTTTGCCATCTTGTAAAACGTTTGACTTCTGGACCTGACAAGCACATACTTTCTTGATTTGTTGACTTGAAGAGCTTTAAAGTTGCATCTTTCTTGAAATTATTTAACTTTAACACTTTGTCACTTCGAGAAAGATGTACGGTATCAGAGTAGTGGAAGACTTGAAACATGTACTTGAGCTTTCATGATGTCTTTAATACTTGCGGTCGAGTTATAGCCTGATGGTTATGAATCTTGAGACACGTCTACAACTAGCAGCTGCCAACCAACAGAGGATACTGCAAGGTTAGGATTAGTAATAATCAAATAGATATGGACGAGAGTATCTTTGTCACTTTGTCAAATATGGTTGCAATAACCACGGTTCCCCGTTGATCAGTATAAATATTGCCTGTGATCAGATAGAATTCCGAAGAATCTTCTTGACAGGGATTCGCAGCTGTACTAGCCGTTCTCATTATCGGAACGTCTCAAAGCAGACAGCACGATAAGAGTGAACCAGTGAGTTACTATCTCACCGATTGATATAGAAAAATTGATTTGAAAATCAATCGACGTGTCACTTGCTAAAGTGTTTTTGTGACACGTTGAAAGTGTTGATCAATTTCAAAAATTCATAACAACCGTTGATCCATTTCCTGGAACAAGTTTGATTCTTATAGAATCGCACCATCGTTTCTTTCCAGTTGTCACAAGTTTGATTCATAAAGAATCGCACAAGTTACCTACCATGAGCTTGTTTGATGTTGACTCAAGCAGGATTTCCATCTTCATTGTGAATGAATTCACTCTGATGTTCTGGCAAAATCACAAGGATAATGCGAAGGACTCTTAAGATGTATCTTGTAATTCACATTGTGTGACTTAGCAAGGATAATTTGACAAGTGTCCTAATGAGATTTATGGATGATCTCTTTTGGCTCTAGACTCAATAGTGCACTTTGATTTTAGTGATCGGAGGCTGGAGCTGAGTGCCACCTTTTCAATATCAACTAACTCGGAGTGAGAAAGTCAATAGAAATGAGTGTATCTCCGTGAGTTTTGAAACAAAGTCTTTCTGACTTTGAGTAGCTGGGAGGGGTTGTGCATAGCGTCACTGGGTCCATGACTGTCTTCAATGTCAGACAACACCTGAGTGTTTCTGACAGCATATGTATTGACCCGGTTTCTGCCTAAGTGTATGGAGGGCTTCTTTATTTTCACCCTTTATCCTTACTTTTCTTTTTCATTCTTCAACCCCTTCAATGCATACCGAGACTTCATGACTAACACCTTGTTAGGTTTGTTCCAGTGTTAGCTCCGTCTCAGTCGGCATTATTCCCTGTTCTCACTTTTTCTCCTTTTTAATCATACCTAAGGACTTCTACACTATCTAGTGGATATCCCTGGGTAGATCCCTCCGGTTCTGGCTGGATCATGGGATCTGAAAACCTAAGCCTAACCGCCTTATAACTTCATAAATTTAAGAACGTGGTCAGTCTTTTGGGTATTTCATCACAATCCTTCCAAAAACATTGAAAATTTCAATCAAAGTGTTTGATATAAATATCAAAAGATTTACACTTTGAGAGTTTTTCATTATCACTAAAAAGACTCCCCCTTAACATGTGCACCGTAATCGTAGTACATGCTAGGTATGGAGTGCATTGAGTCCATTTTATTTGATCACTTCTGTCAGTATTTATTAAGTCCGGTTAATCACATTTTCTCCCCTTATCCAAAATGTTAATCCCTTGATATTTTGGATATCAATTGATTAACCGTTCGGGGACAAAATGAGATATGATAACAAATTCTGAGAAATTCTTGAAAAATTTGTACTCGAGCACATCTTATAATTCACCAATAAGTCTACACAATAATGCACATATTCACAAGATAAGTGTATTTACGAGGGTTGACCTTTTTCAGATGAGAACAACATATGAAAATCATATGGTCCTTTGTAGAAGCCGTAGGTCACCCCCGTATGGTCTTCCACCGACAAATTTCTCCAAACTCCTCATTTAACCCCTCCTTGTCCTTACCTCTGTCAATCGCCGGAGCATGGGGGGGCTCTCGCGATTGCCCTTGTCACGTTGGCTCCAAAAGATCACTGGCAAGTAGCTCTCCATCTTAATACCCTTGAGGCGTCATTAATGACAGTCCGGACGTCCCATCTAGAGTACCATCGCTGAAACTTGTGAAGTTTCGTCAATGCGCATCAATCGGTTCTTCTTGTCTTTATTCTTCGTCGAGAATCTCTTGGTCGGAGTATGGAGTTAACGACTTGTCTTCTCAGATTTGAATCCTTAACTTGTCGGGCTTGGTGAGATTAATTTCTCTGATAACTTTCAACACCCAGATGAAGACTTCCACACGTCGCTTGAGAGACACCATCTTCGTGTAAACATTCCGTACGGAGTACAATAAAATACAATACGTTTCTTCAACGCTAGATTAAGATCACTTGTTCCTTGCACAAGAAGAAGCATCATATCTTCAATGTCTTGGATCCTAAGTCTGTGTAAGTCCGCCTTCTTTGAACTTGTAGAGAGCATCATCAACCCTTCGTACCTGTAATCCCAATCAAGATGCTTATTAATCATGCCATTCGACAATTACAACCTTTTGTGAAAGCAATTATCCGTCTTTTTTGAATAGACGTCCCCTGAGCTGAATTACCCCTTAAGGTTGCAATGCATAGCACTGTCGGCTCTTCTTACCCAAAATAGCGAGATACCCCAAAGGGCGAATTTGTCGTATTTGATGACCGTTTGACTCCACATCGAGTTAGGCACTAAGTCTTCTATCCATTTGATATGTTCGTAATCTGCAGCCTTAGTCTTCGTTACTGAAGTAGAGTACTTTCGGCTTGACACAGAAAAGACCACCCACGTAGATATTCCAGGTCGTTGTTGATGAAGTGATGAAATGGTATAACACGACGACCCTGAAAGTTGGAACAACGGTATGGCTAGTCGGCAGAAGTCATGCGGATATTGGCGACCTCAGGTTTTGATCCAGTCTAATTTCTCGGTTGTGGCTTTGTAGACATCCTCACAAAAATATTCCAGTTCAGTCAAACTCTTGCAAGTGCCTTTCATCAGCTCAAATGTTGGACCAGCTAGCAGTTCAGGTGTTAGAGTTTGAACATTTAGCCGGTTTAGCACAAAAGCGGAGAAGTCAAATGTAGAATCGGTTAGTTCATCGAACGACTCTCGAGGGTCTTGTTGTGCCAGACTGCTTAACCAAGGTTGGACAGTTTCATGAACACAGTAACTAGACGTATTCCAGAGCTGACAGGAGAAGGTATCCTCGAGTTTTTTGAACCAGTACAGGAAGAATGTAACCTCTTCTTCCGCTTGTTCATCTTGGACAACCATGTTTCGAACTCCTGGCTGCAGGACCTTTTAAAGATATCATGTAGAGTCATAGCTTCCCCTACTGGTGCAGAGTGCTATCAATTTTCTTTGTGAGTCTGAGATCTGTACTGGTAGTCTTTCCTGCAGTCTTGGTTGTCGTTTCACTTGGAGCACTGGTAGAAGCGGGTTCCTTTCCTGACCTTCTTCTTTTGGACCCCCGGTCTGTTCCAGCGGAGGGTTCTTCATCATCATCTGCCCCATCTCTAGGTCTTTTAAGTGTGACAGTGTCGCCATATGTATCTAACAAGATTTTCGGCTTCATACGCCTCAACTAATGCCTTGGAAGTTTCTCAGAATGTCTGACCGTTGATAGGTTGTTGGCTTCCAACTTGTCAATTAATATCTTTTTCAGCTCTTAATTCTGAAAGAGTTGCAGCTACAAGCATGAGATGTATTGGCTTCCGTTTGAATGAACACACCAGAACTTCAGACTCGAGGTTGTACGGTTACTACTTCTCGACATTTGAATAATTTTGGAGACTTCCTTTTTGACTTGTTCCTTGATGATTTTCTGCATTCTTCATCAATTTTTCTCAAGGAATTGGGGTTGGTTTGCTAGTAGTAGACTCTTCTCGAATTCTATCATACCTTCAATTGGACCTGCAACATCCACTGACCTTCTGCTATTTTATGCCTAGATACTGATCAACGGGTGCAAGGATAGAGGAGAGCGCTTCAGCATATTGATTGGTTTGCCTGAATAGGAAAAGTTGTCTTCTAGTGCTTTCAGTCTTAAGAATGATCAAAGCCAAACAAACGAGGACAAAGTTGGGGAAGATTTTGTAGTAAGGAGCTTGTAGTAGTTTGCCGGTGTCATAAATGGTGGATGTTTGTGTTTGAACAACGATAGGATCAGTGTTGGTGGGGCGATTGACTTGTGCAGTGAGGATGGTTCCATTCGATGGCGGTAACCAGAATATCAATGAAGGAATTGCTTCAAATGTTTTCGAAAAAAATAGCATCAACACCAGTATCTTGGTTTTGGATCAGCATGTTTTGGAGAACGAATAACCAGAAGATACAGACAACTCTGTTGTTGACCATCAGGATTAACCGTATTAGGGTTAATGAGTGTCTCGACATCTTCATTACTTTATCTCTTCCATCAAGATCGGTATTCGGTATCTTTGACTGCCTTCATTTCCTTGATCCTTTTCATCTGTAGCATCTTCATCTGACTTCGCGCTTGCAACATTCGCTCCTTCAACGTCATTGTCATTATCTTCCTCATCTGATGATGAAATACTAGAATCATCTTCTTCAGTATCCTCTTCATGTATTATTTCATCATCATGGGTCGTGAGCTTTGGATGTACAAAATCATCACCATCATTATCTGATTCAGTCAATTCTTCATCATCATCATCTTCAGCTTTCTTAGATCAACTCATAGTTCATCATCATCTTCTTGATCATTCTCATCATCGTTATGGTCATCATCATCTTCTTCTTCCTGAGTAGTCTCATGAACGTCATGTTTCTCTGCATCGTCATCATCCTGATCTTGCTCATCATCTTGATCATCGTCGGTTGATTTCCAAGATATATCATCCTCTGAGTCATAATCAGGAGCATCGGGAACCCCTGGTTTAACACCAGTTCCTTCATCTGCTCCAGAACCACTAGCATGAGAGCTATGAGTTTCTTGACGGCTTCTTTTTATGACTATTTTGAGTTGCTCAGCCTCTGTCAAATCTGCCTCAGAGATATTCTCCCGCTCTGTAGTCTTTTGTTTCCTTTTTCCAGACTTCTTTTCCTTGGGGGCAGTGGGAGGCTTCAGTTTAGGGATTGCATCTGTATTAGCTTTCTTCTTGCTTCCTTTTGTCTTAGGAGGAATTATTCCTGAAGCCATAGCATAATACTCTTTGTAGGATTCTGAGTTGCGGATGTCCTCGTTGGTTAATGTCACTGGCAAGATTGCTCCGTACAACTGAGTGGTTTCATTCCTTGAAGCAACCCAGAATTCCTGCATATAGATCTCTGGAGCATCAGCAGTAACTTGGAAAGCCTTGTAGAACGGAGTGAGCTTTAGCACATCATAGACCACTTGAAGGGTTGCTTCCTTGGATGTGATATCCGAACTCAAGCGAAGATTGCATTTTCCAATCTTGAGTCGGTCAGCAGGAGCCACCAATGCGTCATCCAAAGCAATCTGATCCGCTATTGAGAGTGCCATGAGTCTGTTTAAGAAAGAGTGAGTGTAGTTTATAAGAAAACACAATCAATCATTCATGAGAACCTTTGTAACTTTTAGCACTTTTGAAGATCAATCTACTTAGATAGACGAATAGCGTGTAAGACTGATAGGTGTAAAATACACATATCCGTTTGTACCTAAAATAACCCAATTAAACCCAAAACAAACCAAAAATGGCAAAAAATAGTTAGCCTTTGCAATGCTTTATGGTTTGGGTGAAAGTCTAAGATGGCTGAGAGGATAGAGGTGGCTGGGATCTTTCTTTAAACAACGGATTTCGTACCAATGACATTTGCACAACTAGAAATGTATGTACCTTCTTCCTTAACATTAATACAAACAACTATTTTCCCTAAAACTATGAATCATTTTTATACACCAATGATGTGTTAACTATGCTTGCATTTGCAGGGAGCGAGAAATTAGGGCTGCTGAGGAAAGACTATTAAAGAAAGACGTTGCCAACATGTTACTGATGGATGTCTTTGAGAAGTTAATTAAAAGCTCTCCCAATAACAGCTTTATTTGGATAAAGTACATGGCATTTTTACTCTATTTGAATGAATTTGAGAAGGCTCAGTTGATGGCTGAGAGGTACTACTTTATATATAATACATATATCTGTCTCTGTCTATCAAAAACTAATTTAGTTTTTGTTGGTCATCGTTGATTCTTTCATATCAAGCGTGTAAAATGAATAGATAGCTAATAGGAAAAAATTTGAAAGCCGTCCTTTTTAATACAATGTATCAAGTTTTTTGAAATCATATTTGACACAATGATCATTTATATGGTATTGCAGGGCTTTGAGAACGATCCACATCATAGAAGAGCTAAGATTGGGAAGATTTCATCAATTATTTCACTTATGCATTATTTTTTTCCCCAACTTACTTGTGCAGGAATCTGAGGCTTTTTCAACAATAGCTGTCTGTTGCCCCTTATAGTATTTTGATCTAATATAAGGTGAGATATTCTTTTATGGTCATTTCGTATAGACCAGCAATTGTGTTTTGCCCTTGCAGTTGTGGAGCAGACCCGATGTATGCTAAGCTAAACAGATTCATTTGACGGATATTCGATATTACCCTCGTAGTTAATTTAGCTATCTAGATATAAATAGAAGAAATGACATTGTACTTTTAAGAAATGAATATATCAATTTTTGACTGTAATTTGCACAATGTTTAGTTTTTCTATTTTTAATGTTTAATGTTTAACCCCTTATTTCAGCAATGGTTTCACCCCTTAACTATTTTTGTTAATAAGATTAATAAATGAATAAAATCATAATCTATAGTCACATCATAAATTTGTTCACAATGCATCCATGTCATCACATTTTTATTTAAAGTGGAGTCCCATATAAGCATCTCACATAGGTTAATATGGTATCTGTGTGTGGATCATTGCAAAAGCCGCTGGAGGTTAGACCGCTGTTTGTTGTAGATTAACTATTCATTCAGTGAAGGCGATGTCTAAGGGGGTAAAGTTTTACGGTGTATAGAATATATAGACTCTACTTTTGCAATAAGATATATATTCATCACATTCAAGGGAAGACGACTGTGTTCTCTCATGTGGAGGAGAGGCGTAGAAGGAAGAGGGGTGAATACACAACATCATACTTTGTTTTGCGGGTATATAAAACTTGTTCACTATGAGAGCTTATTATTTTCTGGAAGTAGACATGAAATTCGAGTCCTACCAACTATCCCCTATAGAACGATATTAACCCCGAGTCTCTCCTATACTACACCTTAAACAGTTAGGATATACTGCTAGGAGGGTTGTAAAACTTCTGTTGTTGCAACCACCGCATCAACGTTATTGTCGCGTGCTAGGGAATAGTTAGTTTCGAAGTTATCTAGCTTTGTATTACTCACATGGTTTCCTATTAAGTGAGATTTTCTTTTTCTTTTTAGTAGCTTTCTTGTAGTCTTTCTTTTCTTTGTTATTTGTTTTGTAATTTCCATTTTATTATTCCATTCTTCATTATGGAGAACGCAAATCCATTTGGCCCACCCGTCCTACCAAACACACCACATAACCAAATTATTTAAGAGCTTGATGAGCTACTTGAAATTTTTGCCATGATTGACTCTCGACTTGAGAACATTGACCATGACCTAATCAATGTCTTACCCCCTGCCTCCCCCGAGCAATGGCTCCATGATTTTTTGGACCCACCTGAATACCTTGAAATATATGATCTAGTGTCAGACGCTGAGTCTATCGATACATAATTTGTATCCCCTTTTCTTGACTCAAATGATGAATTAGATGATGGTGAGGTAGTAGATGATATTTACCTTAACGAAGAGGTTTTAAACGAGCAATAAATAGGTGTAGTGAGGTGATTTGGCCATTCCCATTTATGATAGAGTTTTAGGAAGACCATTGCTTATTTTGATCCTAACTTGTCGATGAACATAATTACACGTAAGGCCATCAACACTATAATGGTCAACCAACTAGCAAGTAGGAACGATAATTTTGTTATAATTTTTAGGAATGTCCAGGTATTTCTCAGAAGATTTACTTACACAATCGATTTCGTTGTTTTTGAGGACGATGAGAAATATATAGAGATTGAGTTATCTGAGGTAGTATTGGGAAAACCTTTTAAGGATCTAACTTATATGGAAGATGATTATAGCAATGGGTTGATCTCATTTACTAGGCTTTAGGACACTTATATCTTTAAAATTCCCCGCACGGTACCTAGGCTTAAGAATTAGAGATACCATCAATGGAGCAAGGTTCCACCACTTCTAGTTCTTAGTGATGAAGATAAGATGAGTGGACTTAAATACCCTTATGAAAGAAACCCCCCCCCCCCCCCCCCCCCCCCCCCCCCCCCCCCCCCCCCCCCCCCCCCCCCCCCCCCCCCCCCCCCCCGCCCCCCCCCCCCCCCCCCCCCCCCCCCCCCCCCCAAGTTGATGTACAAGAGATCGGCTTGAATCTAGGTCTACGGAATACCGTATAGATAATGTATGAACGAATGATCCACGCGGACGTCTGTGAGATTTAAGAGACGACCTCGGAGTAGTGACTCCGAGTCTAGCTAGAAAGAAGAGCTCGTGAATAAGGAAAAAACGCTTAGTAGGAGGCAACCATCTTTTATTTCATGCATTTTAGGAGTGTCATGTGTTTTTAATTTTCATTATTTGTCTTATATGTTTGATTTATATTTGATCATGATTTTATTTGTTTTTAACCTCATCTTAATTGCAATCAAAGGTATTTTACATAGATAAGTGTAGGGCAAAATATCTTGTTTTTAAAAACCATTTCACACATATAAAATAAATAGTTTAAGTTAAAATCACACTTTTATGTTTTATTATTTGTTTTGAGTCATATGTTTGTACCAATCGTTTTTGTGGCCTATGTGTTAGCCTTACTATTTTGTAAACATGGCGCCTTACATGTGAATTAGACTAGGTATAGAACAACTATTATACGTAGGGTCTATTAATGTAAACACTAGATAGTTAGGCCAGTATAGGTTTATATATACCCCTCATGACTCTAGTGATGAGGGTGTGTGGATTTTCATTTAGTTTTTTCATTATCAATCTAATATTAATAGTTTTTTCGCACTTCTCTCTTTCTCTTATAGAAACACATGGACTATTTTTGTGTTCTTTGATCATCTCGCCCCGTCGAAGTGGTTTTATATGTGTCAATTGGTTATCAAGAGGCTAACCGGAGGTAACCATTTTTTTTTGTGCTTATTCGTGTTGTGTTGTTTTTGTGGCTTCTAGCTTATTAAAGCTTATTTGCATGACTTATTTTGGTCTAAAAACCCATGGCTTGGTTTGTGTTGTGTGTATTTGATAAAAAGCTACCATCTTTCCTAGTGTCTTATCATCTTTGTTGTATATCTAAAGGGTTTTGTTATTGGTTGTTGTTAAAGCTTATCTGAAGCTTATTTATAAGCTATAAGCCCATGAGTGGTTTGGTTATTGCTTATTTACCAAAAAGCCTCACACTTTTCTCTATCAAAATGTGTGTAGCTTAGTGGTATAACATTTTTGTGGCTTATTTCTCTTTTCATCAACTTATTTGAGCTTTTTATGGCTTATTCTCACGTCGCATGGCTTATTCGATTTTTTAAGAAACATAAAACGTGTTTAAAAGAGTTTACAACGTTTTAACTTTATGTTTCTATGATGTATATTCGTGTGTTAAAGCTTATTTTGTAATGAGGTTCGAATCTTGGGAGCTTATTTTTGCTTATTGTCGTGGCTTATGAAAGGAGATAAACAAGGACGATTCATGTGTTGTACTAGGCGGTTTAGGATAAAAAGTTAACAAGAAAATAGTACAAGCGATTCAACCTATGAAAGGAGTCAAGGACAAAAACAAGGATGAAGGTACCATAGTACAGGCGGTTTAAGGTGGTATTAGGCGATTTAAGTTCATTGTCCGTAGTTTAGCTTTCGGTTTCACATAGTTTATTGACTCATAACAGGCGGTTTAAGCCCTTTTTAGGTGATTTACATAATCATAAATACTTTTCCTAAAGTATTTAAAAACAACTAAAGATTAAAACTTACCTTTGTGTCACTTGCGACGTACGGTTCACCTTTAATTGATTAACAAACTACAAGATTAGTATAAGGAGGGTTGTTCTGAGGAACTACGACCCGAAAGGAGAAGGTTTTTAATAGCTTCACGCTTTCCCGCTCCTCCGCTCCTTTGTGCGTTTTTCTTTTAAAGAGCTACCGTGAAGCAAGTTGATTATCAGTTTAAGTTATTCAATCTCGTTTTGTGCGTTAATAAAATATGATGTTTAAAAAACTCAAAAATCCAAAAATAATCTCCTTTAACCTCTTTGTCATTTAATTCTTCTTCTTATCCCTCTATTTTTAATTCTTATGGCGTCATTCGACTATCGTTTAAATTCCCTTTACACGATTAAAGAATGCTCGTCTTGTGGAGCTGTGTACACTACAGACTATTGTTGTTCTAAAGGGGGTCTCATAGACAAGATCGTTCGTGATCTTAATAAAACACCCGACTCGTCTCAATGACCCCCTCAGAATTGTGCAAGGTGTGGAAACCCGGTTGATGGTCCGTATTGTCGAGGATGTGCTCTTTTACGAAAGAAATTTAAGGAAGATTTGTTTACATATTGTGTTAAAAATAGAATTTTCCAAGACCTTCAAGATACTTTCGATTCATCCAATGATAATACCAACGTTGTTAATGCTCCTCAAGAGCCATTCATTGTCAAACAGGACCCCGGTGAAAATTCCTCACAAAGTCCTTCACTAATCGACCATCATTGTTGTTACGAGTGTGGTGATTCATTAGACGATATCTTTTGTCAACGATGTACTTGCGAGTCTTGTGGGAACGGTGCTTATAATGGTTATAATTGTCCTCCGAAAGTTTCGATTATCTCTAATCCAAAACCATGCAACAATCATGTTAGGATTGTTAAAAGTGACGATCTTATTGAGATAAATGTCTTGTAATAAATAATGAAATATTATTGTGTAATAGGTTAGGTAGATGGTAAATAGTCAAAGACTATAAGTCAAAGGGGCTAAATTGTAAATGTCTAAAAGACAATGGCTCCATGGTCATTCATTGTAAAAGGGTATAAATACCCGTCCACCACCTCATTTGTGAGGAGTGTCTTGTATGTGTATTCAAGTTTCATTTCATTATCCTCCTTCCTCTTTCTCTCTCTACTTTCTCTCTCTAGATTATCACTATATTGCTTATTGATCCTGAATTTCAGACCTAACAAGTGGTATCAGAGCTGCATGAGCGATTTAGTGGTGTTTTGGAGAGCTTATTCCAACAACTTATTCTGACAGCTTATTTCAGCAGCTTATTTCGAGCTTATTTGGGCTATTTTGATTCTGATTTGCTGTGTGTTGGGAAATAGATTGTAAAAGACTTAATACTGGTAGTATAACAGTTAAGTCTGGTAGTAATAGTTAGTTCTGGCAGTACTAAGTTAATACTGGCAGTACTAAGTTAAGTCTGGCAGTACTAAAGTTAGTACTGGTAGAGTAGCAGTACTAGAGTTAGTACTGGTCATATTTAGTTAAGTCTGTTCTAGTTAAGTCTGTTTATGTAACAGAATAGTAATAGTTATCTTAGAGATATCTTAGGAGATATCTTAGGAAAAGATATGTA
Organism: Tanacetum coccineum; assembly: GCA_026074375.1. NCBI lineage: Eukaryota > Viridiplantae > Streptophyta > Magnoliopsida > Asterales > Asteraceae > Tanacetum > Tanacetum coccineum. The sequence continues at coordinate 65,985 of BQNB010011622.1, forward strand.
TTATCTTTTCACACGTTTGTAAAGCCCATTAGGGTTTCCTTGGTGTATAAAAGGAACCCTAAGGCACAATGTTATGTACGTGATTGAAATATCAATAGAAGCATTAGAGCTTAATAGAAATCAATAGCAAATTAGTTTTATTGTTCTTCTTAATTCTTGTGTTAAGATTCCGCATTAACACTTGATTTTCATAGTCAGTGTCTCTCATAGTTGATTTGGATTTATTCAAATTAGCTATCGTCTTACAAAAGGCTAATCAGATCTTATACCAAGGACCTACACCCAACGAATTCAGGAGTTACTTGTATATGTTCAAGATACATGCCCTAATACGATTAATCTTGAGGGCAAAAAGGTTGGCTACGACCCCAAGAAACAAGGTCAAGAAAGTTAGGACACTGAACCCTCTCACATCACAAGCAACATTAAACAGTAGCGATTATCGACCACATCATATATCTGACAGACACATGTGTTGTCTTCTACAGGATTGAAGTGTTCTACTAGTAAGTGCGGATCAAAGCCTACTGGCAATAAAAGGAATGATAGGATCTCGCAAACACCATGTAGGAACATGAAGAATAAAGTAGAAGCCTAACCTAGGAAAGTTAATAAAAAGAATCGTGTTGTTGAACCTATTCGTGATATTAATGTTAAGCATTCACTGTTAAATGCGAATTCTAAACCTATTTGTGCTACTTGTAAGAAATCTATGTTTGATGGTGTTCATGATATGTGTATTCTTAATTTTGTGGAAAATAGGAATAGATGTGCTAGATCTGCTAAGAAACATAAAAAACAAAATATTTAGAAACCTACGGGTCATGTATTCACTGAAGTAGGACTTAAGTGGAAACCAACAGGCAGAACTTTCACTATAGTTGGTAATTCGTGCCCTTTAACTAGGATCACTTCAGCTAACATAGTGCCTCCTAAGAAAACCACTTCCCACTCAGTTGAAACACAAAAACCAGAGCTTAAAGTCTACAGCAGGAAACCCAAAAATGTTAAAAATGTAGGTTCGAGTAAAAAGGCTAAGATTGTAGAATCTAAGAATGCTACAGATATTCCATCTTCTTGGGGATCCAATGCTACAGATATTCCATCTTCTTCTTCTCTTGTCATGACAGGTTGTACAGATTGTTCTCTGGTATCTGGACTCTGGATGTTCGAAACATATGACAGGGAACCGCTCTCAGCTCATGAACTTTGTTAGTAAATTTCTAGGTATAGTTAGATTCGGGAACGACCATATTGCAAGAATTATGGGGTATGGTGACTATCAGCTGGGAAATGTTACTATTTCAAGAGTATACTACGTCGAGGGGCTTGGACATAACTTGTTTTCTGTTGGTCAATTTTGCGACGCGGATCTTGAAGTTGCATTTCGGAAAAACACTTGTTTTTTATTCCGTACTTATTATGAGTAGTTAATCTACTTTCTGATCCCGAGACACCAAATATGTACCCAATTTCCTCTTGATGACATGCTTACAACATCTTTGATCTGTCTTCTATCAAAAGCGTCAAAGACTAAGAGCTGGTTATGGCATCGTCGGTTATCACATCTCAACTTTGGTACTCTTAACAAGCTAGCTAAAGACGGTCTTGCATGAGGCATTCCAAGGCTTAAATTTCAGAAAGATCATCTGTGTTCAGCATGTGCATTAGGAAAAAGCAAGAAATCCTCTCATCAACCCAAAACTAAAGACACTAACCAAGAGAAACTACATCTCTTCGTGCATATGGATTTTGTATGCCCGATGCGTGAGGTGAGTATAAACGGGAAAAAGGTATATCTTAGTGGATTGTCACGATTACTTAAGATACTTGGTCAGATTTTTGAGGACAAAGATAAAACTCAAGGCCATCATCAATGGCAACAAAAATATTCAAGTTCATTTTACTGCTAACCGGTCATAATCTACAGAGAGATAGACCATAAACTCTGAGATTGGCACTATCCGTCGTTACACGACCATACTATTTTGCATTCTATCAGCTCTCTCACTGCTAACACTCATACTGATACCAACTACTACTCAATCACACAGCTCGCTAAAACTTCCCAACAGTCTACAACGCTAAGATTCTGATTAAGGTAGACCAATCTGCTCTCTTGAAATAGCTCTTCTCTATACGTCTGATCTCTGGCAGAGCGATAGACTCATACAGATATAACCACTCTAACCATTTTACATAGGAACTATACCCACAGATCTCTTCACACACTCTCTCTCAACCATTACACACTTCCAATGTTAGTCCTTACTTACATCTTGAGTCGTATGTTTCTATTAGGCGTGTCAGCTTCTGAGACTACTCTCCAACTATCACAACGTCATCTATTCCTCTATTTCTATAGATTATCTGAGCTCTTATTTATACACTTCCAAACTCCTCGTGTTCTTCTATCTTGTGTTCTTGATAGCATAGCTGTACTAACTTTAATTAAACTGTACTAAACTTATAACTACATTACTAACTCTAAGTTTTAGACTGGTAGTTAATACTGGTAGTACTGTTGTTAGTACTGTTGTGTTTCTCTTGTTTAATTTAGCTTAATTGCATGCTTAATTTGCTTATTTAGATTTAGATTAGCTTATTTGTCTGTCTTAAGCTTATTAGAGCTTATTTGTGCCTTAGTGTAAAAGTTTTTAGTATTTTGCCTTTGCTAGCTTTGATTCAATTTCCAGCTTATTTCTTTTTTAAAAATGTTTAATGTTGATTTACTTTCAGTTTTTTAATTCCCATCATTTCCCTTGTACATTCAAAACCTAGTCATCAACCGTCCTCTCGATTTCCATTTAAGCCTCGTTAGGAACATAACGACCCAGAGTTATCTCTATACTTAGCCCCTCCCGGTTTACTTGAATTCGTGAGTTCTGACCTTTGTTGTGTATTTTTATATATTTACATATACATATATGTTTATGTTTATTTACACATAAAAAAAGGGGTGAGTTTGCGCGTAACCAGTGATTAGCTTATTACTCTTCCCTAAGAGTAATTTGTCAATCTACTAATACTATATATATATATATATACTATATAAAACGCGTAATCAATTTTTGGCGCCGTTGCCGGGAAGTGTGAAACGATTATCGCGTTGAAGTTTGAAGATTAGTGCAATGAAGACCCTTCCTCGTGAAGTTATCATTTTTTGTGAATATATATTTTATATTTCTTTATTATTTTTTATTTTCTTTTATATAAAACTATAAAATACAAAAATATTTTATTTTTCTCAATTTATTTTTGTGAATTTATTTTCCAATAATACTTTTCCTAAAGTTTTTAAAAATACCAAAAAAAATTACAAAACAACAAAAGAAACTGTGTTGTCAATTGTTAAATTGGCTTACCTTTAGATTAACAAACTATAAGAGAGGTATAAGGAGGGTTGATCCAACGAACTTCGCGAGACACCGCAAAGAGAGAGGTTCTTTCTCTTAAAAACTCTTCGTCACATACCCACGCCTCGTGGAAGGGGGGCGGGGGGGGGGTCGGTGTGTAAACTAAACTCCTCCGCTTCTTTGTGCGTTTTCTAAAGAGCTACCATGCACCTTTGACTATCGGCTCCAAAAATATTTTTTTTATTTTTCTTAATTTTCTTTTTACATATTATTATTTTATTATTTCTTTTAAAAATCTAAAAATATTCTTATTTACCCTCTTATCCGTTTAATTCTTTTTCTTACCCCTCTTTATCGTTTAACTCTTTATCAACATGTCTTAGTTTTTGAGGTGCTCGTGGTGTGGAGGTCCGTTTAACGGTGGAAATTGTCGGCGTTGTACCAATGTGAGTTTCGGAGACGAGTTTGTCCGTAACCCTGATCCTATTTCTTATGATGAAACACCTGATTTTTCTTACCCACCTCCACAGCCCCAGACATACTCGTGTGAGTTATGTGTGAACGATTCTCACTATGGTTATGATTGTCCACCACGGTAACTCTTTCTATGAGCAAGGAACTGTGCACAATCAAAACTTTGGTGATATTTATTATCCACAAAATTCATCGAGTTTTCCAACAATAAATCTTTGTTGTGAAAACTGTAGGCCCCCCTCGTGCGAAATTTCAGTGACAACCGAGGATCAGAACTTCTACTCTATGAGCTAATCTTTGCTATAATTCTTATCTAACTCTTTATTCGGTATGAACCAATCCCCGCAGTATTCTATCGATCATCACCCTCAGAGTATTCAAAAAGACCTTAATCAGCAGAGGATGAATGATGAATGTATAAAATCACATAATGATATGATTGAGTCAAGGAATGAACTTCTTAAAACTATGCAATCCTTGGGTGAAATGTTACGTCAACGAGAGCAGGCGGCTAATCTTAGTACTCATACTCCCGAGCCTTCGCGACGTTTCAATTCTATTTGCTATGATGACGATGATGACGATGAGAGTACTATTCCTTTGAATGAAATTATTTCTCAAATTCCTCCGTCTATTGCAATCACACCCGTCTTAACGACTGTGGAGCCCGAGGAATCTCTCATCATGGGGGATGAGGATCTTCATACTATTCCTGAAAAGGAATAAGATAAAGTAATTAAGTCTAGTGTTGAGGACCTTATCCCAATCCCAAGTGAGTCCAAGGATACATCCGACAATGACAGTGATTTGCCTTTTTGTGATGATTCTTCCCCTCTTGACGTTTTAGGAGGTAATTCTGTGACTTTCTCTAATCCTCTCTTCGATTCTAATGATGATTTTACCTCTAGTAATGACGAGTCACTTCCTGAGGAGGACGTTCAGGAGGAAAATTTTAAAATTTATTCGAACCCTCTTTTTGAATTTGATGAAGAGTACATCTCTAGTGACATAAATCCTCTTTATAATGAGGTGTTAGAGGACATCGAGAGCAAGGACTCTCATGTTTCTAACCTTGATGAGCCAGATTTGCTAGTCACACCTCTTTCTGATGCTAATGAGGATGAGTGTTTCGACCCAGGAGGCGATATTGATGAGATCGATGCTTTTCTAGATATTGAAGTTTCTACAGATATTGAGGACGGTTATCATGATTCGAAGGGAGATTTAATCTATCTTGAGAGTTTGCTTATCCCTAATCTTCCTCTTGAGGAATTTTTAGATCATGACCCAATAAGCTTAAAGGATGAACCTGATAATGATGATTTAAAGATTAAGGAAAATATGAGGTTTACCTTTGAGGATCGCCATTATCTTTTCCTCACATTTGTTATCCAAATCTTTCTTCCTTTTCTTACCTATCCTATGAATTCTCTTCTTCTTCTCTCCTCCGGGAGTGAGGACACCATTTTTGACCCCGGCATCTCCGCTTATAGTTTCTATTCCTTAGAGCCGGTGGCATATGAAAGTCCGATGATGATTTTTCCATTCTTCTTTTTCTGCACCAAGGACAAAGAAATTCGGGGTGAGTCAAGCTAGAGACTCGCACAAAAACAAGCGCTTCTCGGGAGGCAACCCGTGTTTCTATCTTCTTTTTCTATTTTCTAATAAGTGTGACGAGAGGAGGCTCGCCTCTTCCCTTTTCTTGTTTCGTGATTTGTGTTTTACGTTCAGGATTGCCCCGGATTATGAAGACTCTCGTGCTCGTGGTTTTTTCCATCGTTCACTCGAGCTTCAATCCTTAGCATGCTTATTTATGGGAATCCGATATCCTAGATCTTATTGACTAGCGTTTATCTATTTGCATAATTAATAAACGGCTTTAGATTTACGTAGAGACCCCTTTAAACATTGAGGACAATGTTTAGTTCTAGTATGGGGGGTATCTGTCAATTTGATCTTACTTGCATTTGCTTTGTCTTCACGTAACCCCATTTTGCCACCAAAAATACTAAAAATTTGTGATTTTATGCCAATATTAAAAAAAATCAAATAAAATAAGTGTTTTGACACAAAATTTTGACTTTCCGATGGTGAGAACAAGAATAAATTTTGACTTGATCGAGCATGTTGCGCTCTAGCTTGCCCTTTAACCTATATAAATTAAAACTTTTGCTAGTCTTTTATACAAGAAGCTTTAAAACGCGAATTCTAGCTTGAAAAAGCCAAGAGTTTGCAAGTTTCCATATAAGACTTTAAATATGCAAAGCTTGATTTTATTGGACTAAGCATTCGCGGATCTTTTTATTAAATACTTTAAATTTGTGAAGAACGAAAAATAATAGAGTTGAATGTAAGTTAGATGCTAAGCAAGGATTAGTTGGATATCTTAAGAGCTCATAAGTGTAATTTGTGGCTTTTCCTCCCCGAAGCTTCTAACCGGACTAATAATACGTGCTCTTTTCGGAAATTAGACAAGTTAGTGGTTTTATCACCCTTAAAAGTCCTTTTAAAATCAACATTTTTAGACTTTTAAAAGCTTAAAATAATTTAGTCTTAGTTCAAATTTATACTTAAATTTTCTAAAAAGATTTTTTTTTCTATATATCGTGGTGATGAAAAGCTTTAAAAAAAATAATAATAAAATAATAATAATAATAATAATAATAATACCTTGTCAGATTACTGGATCATGGTCGGCTCGCATACCGATGTGACAGTCTTCATATAAGGCAAGGTCCGAAGCCGAAATAAGACAACTGGATCATGGTCGGTTCGCGCCCGATGTGACAGTTCGTTTAAAGGGTGGAGGTTATAAGTATAATAATATTAATGTTAAGTGTTATCCCACTAGTTTAATCCATTACACAACTATAATCTATACCAAGATGCTAGAAAATAAGAAGAAATCTTAGAGAGAGAAAGTAGAGAGAGAAACAAAGAGAATATTAGATTAGAGAGAGTTTGGAGGATTACAAGTGAAGTGAAATGTAACCAACACCCTTCACCAAGTGTGGTGAAGGGGTATTTATACCATGCCTTGCTATCTTGGCACTTGGGCTTTCTAAACGGGCCGGGCTTGGTTTAACTTGGGCTTTGAGCCCGAAACACGGACAATATTAGATTACAATCCAAGCCCGTTGAACCCGACTAGCCTATTACAATACAAGACCTAGTTTGACTTTCTAAGACCGATAACATTCTTGTTTGACTTAATATAATTAAGGCTAACAATCTCCCCCAATGTTGAGGTCTCTTTCTTCAAACTTCTCTGTATCACCGATGACATTGAAGATATGACGTTTAACGTTTATGCTTTGCCTTGTTATGGTCTTGTCTTGTTTGTAATGGCTTTGTTCATTCATGCTTTGTGATCTTGATTTTGAGCCTTTATCTTTTGACTTTGAGTTCTTGAGATCGTTATCTTGCATCATCTCCTTGACTTGAATCATCTTGATTTGACTTCCTTGATCAACTTGTGCTCTTGACCAACATGCTCATACTTGTTACATTCTTGTTTGACATATGATTATAAGTCTAACAATCTCCCCAATTGATGATTCTTTATTTAACTTTGAGGCTCTTTGATGGTGGGGAAGATTAGAATCAACTATCTTGACGTTGAATGATTGACTTTGAAAGCTTGAGTGGGATACATGTAGGTTTAAGAATCCCGACATTGCTGATGAGGCTGCAAACAACCGACCGTCTAAACCTGAAATAAGACAGTTAGCAATAAAAGATGATATGCTTTGTCATTCCATCTTGACTTCGGTTTGCATTAAACCTCCGTTCCCTTTTACAGTATAAATACTATACCTGTGATCAAGTAGATTCAATTTAAGGATAATCTCCTTGACAGGGTTTCCAGCTCAAAGCGTAGGATCTTCTAACACAGATGTATTAGATTCACCATGCTTTTCAGTTCTCATTACCGAAACTTCACAAAGCAACAACACGGTAAGAGTGAATCCATAGTTTACTATCTTTCGAATTAGGACGTCAATATATCATTTACTGGAACCAAAATTGATATCCAGTTTATCACAATCTGATCCCATAAAGAATCTAGCAAGTCACCTACCCTGAGCTTGTTTGATGTAGCTCAAGCAGGTTTTCCCATCTTCACTGTGAATACTTTAAGTATCACCCCCACTCGGGGATGTTCTGCAAGATCTCAAGGATAAGCGTAGGACTCATTAGTTCTAAAACTTGTTGAACTATTATGTGTTGCAACAAGTATATATTTAACCATTTTGTCCTAATGAGATTTATACTTTGATCTCTTCTTGGCTCTAGTCCCGATTTGTGCACGGTATGGTTTTAGTAATCGGAGGCTGAGCAGACATGCCACCTATTCAATTCAACCAATCTCAGAGTGGGGGGGGGACAAAGTCCAATTAGATAACGTGTGTATCTCCGTGACAAATGAGACAAGTTTCTTTTAAGAGAAACCCGAATGGCTGGGAAGGGTTGTGCATTGCATCACTGGGTCCATGAAGACTTTATTCAATATCAACAATCATCATTGTGATTTTGATAGAATATGTATTGACCCGGTTTCTGCCTAAGGTGTAAGGAGGGCTTCTTTCTTTTCACCCTTTATCCATACATTTCTTTTTAATTCTTCAACCCCTTCAATGCTTACCAAGACGTCATTACTAACACCTTGTTGTGATTGTTCCAGTGTTAGCTCAATCTTAGTCGGCATTCTTCCCTTATACACATTCATCTCCAATCATACCTAAGGACTGATATTTCTAACTATGGAGTGTCCTTGGGTAGATCCCTCCGGTTCTGGTTGGATCGTAGGACTTATACCTAACCTAACCACCTTATGACTTTCCAGATCGTCGAGAAAATTAATAGGTTTGTTGGGTATGAGATCGTACCATAAAACCATTTTCTTTTCAGAACAATTTTTATTTCAAATACTTCCCCTACACATGTGCTCCGATATTCGAAATTGTTTAGGCCCATGACGGTAAGAGTTGCACCTTATAGTCTTAAAAGATCACGATCGTCTATAGCATATTTAATCAACATTTTCTCCCCTTATTTTTAAATACTAAAACACTAGTGTTTTAAATACCAATTGATTAAAATTTTGATATGAAAAAATCCATGGGGGAAAGAAAATTATAAACCACGATATGCATGAATTCAGAATCCCGATGCTCCCTTCAACAGTATAATGTGGGATACCAATATATTATTAAAACTTGACATTGAATGAAAATTGATATGCCACCACACAAAATGTTGAAGACGCGTGAGAATGGCCTTAAGTGAATAATGTAATATTCTTAATAATTGACATTATAAGTTCCACATTTTAATTTCACAAAAATGTGTTTGAGATACATAAAATTGAATTTTATGAGATGTACCGCAACGACATTAAAAGGAGCTTTGTTTTAAAAGCACCCCTCAAAAAATTGATTCACTTAAAATGACATACTACGAATCTACAATTCTTTGAAAATTTATTCGAGGAAGGGAGTGTTTGAGCACACACTTTTAACAAAAACCTACTTTTTTATTAGAAAAATACCACAAATTCTATTGTAGACAATTTAGACATTGAAAGATCTTAATGAAAAATTGTGGTTCAACGATTTAAAAAACATGATAGAAGAACTTCACTCTTCTATTTAGAGTAAGCGCACTTGAAGCGTACACTTCCCTATTACATATGGGACCGCGTTTATGCACTTAAATGTACAAAAGTCATTGAGAAAAATTTAGAAAGGACATGTTTTTGAAAACATTTTGAAACACTCGCTTCGAACTTCAATTTACACGCCCGTGTCGATGTTAATCAACATTTCTAGGTACGTAAATGTTATCGATTCCAAGAGACATGTCGAGAAGATTCTTTTTGGTATTTTTGAAATTTTTCTGATTTTATATTTTGTTTTTCTAGGTTTTATATTTTTGTATTTTCTTTTTCAAAAATTTTATAAATAAAAAATAAAGAGAGAATAAAAATATTTACAAATTGATGTTTGATGGATCAAGCAGATTCAATTGCCAGAACCTCCAGTTCATCTGGAGTCAAACATCTCATACCGAGTCGTCTGACAAGATACTTAAACCTATCTTCCGATAAAGCTTTAGTAAACAAGTCAGCTAACTGGTATTCAGTTCCGACAAAGAATAATTCAACAATACCCTTTTCAACCTGTTCCTTTATGAAGTGATATCTGACATCGATGTGCTTGGTACGAGAATGCTGGACTGGATTGCACGAGATGGCTATGGCTGCCTTTGAGTCACAATACATAGGTATTTTATCAAAGTGGAAGCCATAATCTGTGAGCTGAGTTCTCAACCATAGAACTTGTGCGCAGCACGCAGATAAAGACACATACTCGGCTTCTGCTGAAGACATTAAGGGTAGACCCCTGCTTTTTGGATGACCAGCTGACTAACTTATCACCACCTAGAAATTGTATGCCACCAGATGTACTCTTACGTGAATCGAGACAGCCCGCGTGATCCGAATCTGAAAAAGCAGTTAGTTTGAAACCGGTGTCCTTCGGATACCAGAGACCCATGTTAATGGAGTCTTTAAGGTACCGAAAGATCCGTTTAACCGCAGTGAGATGTTTCTCAGTCGGTTTCGCTTGATAGCGAGCACAATAACATGTTGCATGTACAATATCTGGTCTACTTGCTGTTAGGTACATGAGTGCTCCGACCATACTACGATATTTTGTTTGGTCGACCGGAGTACCACTCAAGTCAGCATCAAGGTGTTTTGTAGCCATTGGAGTACCAATGCTATCACATGAGGTCATACCATGCTTTTTAAGTATCTCTTGAGCATACTTAGCTTGGTTTATAAAGATACCACGAGGGGATTGGTGGATCTGAATTCCTAAAAAGAATTTCAGCTCCCCCATCATAGACATATCAAACTTGTTGTGCATTAGTTTTCCAAATCGTTTTGAAAGTTTTGGGTTCGTAGAACCAAAAATTATGTCATCAACGTAAATTTGCACAAGCAATATGTCTTCCCTATGTTTAGTTATGAACAGAGTTGGATCAATAGAACCTTTTGAGAATCCTTCGGATACCAGGAAGTTGGAGAGTTCATCATACCACGCTCTTGGTGCTTGTTTGAGACCATATAAAGCTTTCTTGAGACGGTAAACTTTGTCAGGATGATATGGGTCAACAAATCCATCTGGTTGGTTTACGTACACTTCTTCCTTCAGAGGTCCGATCAAGAGAAATGTTGTTTTAACGTCCATTTGGTACACTGTAAATGATTTGTGTGCAGCATACGCAATGAACAACCGTACAGCTTCCAACCGAGCAACTGGTGCAAATGACTCTTCGAAATCAATTCCTTCCTTTTGAGCATATCCCTTAGCCACAAGACGAGATTTGTTGCGAATGACAGTATTTTCCTCATCACGTTTGTTTTTCCAGAGCCACTTTAAGTTAATGACATTTTTGCAAAGTGGTATGTCGACTAATTCCCATACATCTAATCGATCAAACTGATGAAGTTCTTCCTGCATTGATTCAATCCATGCAGAATCAGCCATGGCTTCTTTGATGTTCTTTGGTTCGGTTCGACTCACGGTGAGTGCGAACATACACATCTCGCCATCTATTTCTAGCTGACGTCTTGTTCTAACTGATTGAGAAGGATTTCCAATGACTTGTTCTAATGGATGATCTTTTGTCCAATGATGTTCAGAAGGGTGTCGTTGATAGAATGTATGCATGTTTGATGAGTCAACATGACGAGATGATGTCTCTTCTCATTCTTGTATCGGCGTACTAAAGATGTTGATAAATTCATCTTCTTTAACTTGTGCATATTCTTTATTAGTTTCTGCTTGATTAACGTTCTTAGTAGCAATGACAGTTGGTGCTTGAGTTGGTACTTGTTTTGTAGTGTCAGGTTTTGTTTGAATGTTCAATGGAGGTGCATCTGCTGCAACGGTTTTTGTAGAAGATTAAGTTATGTTTTGTTGTTGACGTTTATCAAGAGCATCAACAGCATTTACAGCAGAAGACTTTGACACAACTGGAGTAGTTCCATTGAGTAATTCATCGAACATAGGACTAAATAGCAAATCCAGCTCATTTGACGTTGTTACTGTCTCAGCTGCTTGAGGAACATTTTTGTGACTTTGGGTTTTGGGACTTAAGTGCCGTTGTTGGACATTGTGGAACGGGGTCAGAACTGACGTAATCTGATGCCATCAGAGGCAATTCGTTAAAGTTAACATGAATGGTTTCAACTCTCACTCTTGTTCTCTTGTTATATACCCTGTAAGCTCTTGACTGAGTAGAATACCCTACAAAAATACATGCATCACCTTTTTCCTTCATTTTATCAAGATTTTCACCATCTCTAAAGATGTAGCAAAGAGAGCCACAAAATGTGAAAGAACTTAACAGACGGTTTTCGGCCATTTATGATGTGGTAAGGTGTTTTCTCATGTTGAGGAATGAAGAGTGAAGGGTTTTGAGTAAAACATGTTGTGGCAATTGCTTCAGCCCAAAATTACAAAGGAACTTTAGCGGCGCTTAGCATTGTTTGAGTAGCTCAACAAGAGTACGGTTCCGTCTTTCGACAATGCCGTTTTGTTTAGGTGTTCGAGCAGTTGATGTTTGGTGTTCAATCCCTTCTTGAGCAAAGTATGCATGAAGAGTTTTATTCAAAAATTCCATGCCTTTGTCATTTTGAACTGCTCTAACTTGAGCATGAAGTCCTCTTTGGAAAAGTCTGAGGAAATCAATGAGAACTTCAGGGGTTTCATCTTTAGACCTTAAGAAGTGAGTCCAAGTATATCTGGAGTAGTCATCAACAATTACGAGAACATATTTCTTTCCATTAATGCTTTTTACCCGCATGGGACCACATAAGTCCATGTGTAGAAGTTGTAACCGTCTTTTGGAGCTCGGGGTAGTCTTTTTGTGAAAAGACTTTCGTTTGGCTTTCCCTAACTCACAAGAAGAAAAAAGATGATCTTTGACGAATTTTAACTTTGGAAGACCAATCACAATATCATTCTTTGACAGCAAGTTGATGGAATTGAAGTTCAAGTGAGAAAGACGACGATGCCATAACCAAACTTAAGACGATGCCACTTTAGCCATTAAGCAAATTGGATTGGGAGTGGATGTGTCTTGAAGAGTGATGGAATACAGATCTGTGCTACGAGAACCTGTGAGAAGATCATTTCCCTTCAAATCATGAACATAACAAGTAGACTTCCAAAAAGCAACTTCCAAATCCGCATCACAAAATTGACTAACAGAGAATAAATTGTGATTCAGCCCTTCGACGTAATAAACCCTTTTGATAGTTATATTTCCTTGAACTAGATCTATATAACCAAGAATCGGTGCAATTTGATCATTTCCAAACTTCACCGTACCTACAAATTTCTCCACAAAATCACTTAGGAGCTTGAGATTTCCCGTCATGTGCTTTGAGCACCCAGAGTCGATGATGAATAATTATCTCTATGAGCTTTTGCATCGGCTCGGTATCAAAGATGGTTCCAGAATTGTCAGCAGTATCTAAAGTAACCTCTTGAATATGTGCCATGTACATACAATGTGCTTCCAATTCCTGTTCGTTAGGTTCATCATCAGTGTCCTCCTTCTAATCAGCTTGTTCTGAATTCAATTGAAATCCAGCTTCCTCTTGCTTACACAATAGCATCTTTTCCTTGTGATAAGCTGCAACCTTTGCCCGTTTCTGTTTCTAACATTCCCTTGCTACATGCCCATATTCCTTGCAATTATAACACTGAATCCCAAACTGCTGCACTACATGTGCACCTACATTCTTCCTAGCCCCAGCAACATTAATTGTCCTCTGATTATCATACCTAGTACCTTTGTTGATTCTTGGAGTATTATCCTGATTAGCTCTACTAGTGTTTGATGAAGTTCGAAGGTTGTTGTAGGTAGGTTTGTAGATTTTCTTGAATGAGAGAGAAATTAAAGCCATAAGTTTATCAATCTCCTTCTCCTTTGACATTTCATCATCTTTAGCAACCATTATAGGTTCTTGATCATAAGTTGGTAGAGGAGAGTTGATAATTGCTTTACCTCTGATTCTGGTAGTAGCTGGTTGTGATATGGTTGAGGAATTTTGAGTGTAGTGATTAGGATGGTTTTGAGGATGCTAAACTGGTTGTTGTTGAGCAACAAGTGTAAGTGGATTAGTAGTACATGCTAGTCTTTCAGCTCTTATCTCGTTGACTCATTATGGTGTTGCTTCAGGATGTCATAAAGTTTATGATAGGAGACAGTCTTCAGCTCTTGACTCAGCTTAGCAAGTGTAAAAAACCTTTGCCATTCTGGTTGTAATTGAAGTAAACTGAACATTCACTTGATGATTGGTAACATCACACTGATTTCTGACAAGCTCATTCATCATCTTGTAGAACCTTGAGTAATACAATTTTAGTAATTCACCATCCTGTGATGTGAATTTTCCAAACTCCTAATACAAATTGGTTTCAAGATCTTGAACATTGATTGATTCACATTGTTTCAACCTTTCAATAGCTTTCCACATCTCACATGCATTTGGATAAGAATCAACTGTGGAGTAGATATCATTATCTATCCCTATGAGAATGATCTGAACAGCTTCAGCTTCAGCATCCAGCTGGTTTCTTATGTCGTGTGACACATTCTTATAGTTCTCCATGTACCCTTCTGTAGTGGTTTCTGAACTACCTTCTTCAACTGGAACGATCTTCTTAGTCCATTTGAATTGGTAGGGTGGATTCTGGAGACAATAGTGGATGAGTTCATTGTTAGGTTTGGTGTTGTTGTATCTCTTGATTCTGGTTTGTCTTAGATATTGAAAGATCCTTTTAACCTCTTTGAGGTGTTTTTCAGTTGGGTGTGCCTGATAACGCGCACATACAAATGTCGCAAAGGCAATGTCTGGTCGACTAGCAGTGATATACATAAGTCCCCCAATCATACTACGATATTTAGTTTGATCAACTTGGGTACCCTGTAAATCTGCATCAAGTTTGGTGATACGCCAAAACACACTTTATATATATAAGTATATAAGTATATAAGGATGTAAACAATTATAGTATAGTAAGTATTTTCCGTCGGGTTTAAGATAAACGC
>BQNB010011623.1:0-19187 GCA_026074375.1 Tanacetum coccineum
AAACGGACAGGAAGACATCACACCAAGTAGATTTGATTAGGTTAGTTTTTGCGGGTTACAGAAGAAGGTAAAGGTGGTTGTGACCCTGTTTTTTTCGAGCGGTGGAAGAGTGCCCTCGAAACAAGCTTGCTTAAAGGTTGGGGGTGATGTTGGCAATAACAGAAACACGGTGTAAACATTGTGGCATTTAGAAGTTCAAACCGAGATAGCTTTGGACGTGGCCGGAGAAGAGGTCGTGGGTCTAGGGAAAGGTCGAGATGGTAATGAACATGTCCAACGGATGTTACATGTTATATGTGTTATAAACAATAAAAAAAGGTTGAAAGAAGACTCTCGATGTGACCGAGGTGAAGGTCATGTGTTCGGGAATGGTCTTAAACGTGAAAGAGAACCGTAGAAGAGGCTCGGGTCAAGATCATTATGATTGCGGCGGTGAATATTGGAAAATCTTGATGGGTCATGGTGCGGGTTAGTTTAGTCATGGTTGGATAGTTAGTAGCATGTTTTAATGTATGAATATAAGAGTTGATATGGTACCAATATGCATGGAAAAGGGCCAAGGGTTTTACACGTCTATTATTCAGGAGGTCATGGGAGTATACCCACGTTCTATTTCAGGCAAGTTTTGTGTACTTTACTTTGTTAGCATGTAGTTTATAAATAGGTAGCAGGTTTCATATTATAAGTGCTTATCAAAGACAAGCTAGTAAAAGCAATAAGCCCTTCCATTTCTGGCTTATCTTCCCAAAAGAGCTTTTGAGTGCTTTTTGAATGAAAAAGACTTATGCTATATAAACTATGGAAAAGTTTATATAGCTTAAGTTAAACAGCTTAAATGACAGGAAAAAGAGATTAAGAAAGCTTAACAAACATTTTTTAAAAAATAAATTGCATTAATCTTAAAAACAGAATTTAACATAAAAACTTAAATTTCATTAACTTAAAAACAAGAGTACAAGGCTTTTTAAAAAAAGTACAATAAGCTAAAAATAAACTAGGTTAAGCTAAAAACTACAAGGTCCCTATTTATAGAAAAATCTTCGTCTTGGGTCTTGGCCTTGTGCTTCTTCTGTGAGTGAAATGAGAGGTGGGTTTCCTGTGTGAGTGACTTTAAAATCTCATCCAAGCAATCCAATTTGCTTGGTCTCCAAGGGGGATGATCATAGCCCTTGATTTTTTTCTTCAAGTCTTCAACGAATCAAAAATTAAGGGATTGCCAAGGTGTAATTGAAGGTTTATGAAGTGGGGTTGAGTTGTGAGAGTGATGGGTTTGTCAATGAGGTGCAGGGGTCGAGGTGAAAATGACAAGGATGGGTGAATAGTAGTTATGGCGGGAAAAGTTTGATTTGGGTGCACAGGGTAACGGGGTTAAGGGCTAGGGACTAACGGTGTAATGAAAAGGGACTAACATACTAAGGACTAACGGTGCAAACCAAGTTTACGGGTGTTATAGTTAACGGGTAATGGGCTTAAGATTGGGTCGGGTTAGGATTTATTAGGTTTTGGACTTTTAAATCTTATCTTCAATATGTAATGGGCTGACCGTCCCATTAGATAGGTACGGGTTTGCCCATTTAATATTTCTTCGGTTTCGGCTTTGTCTTTGACTTGTTGACTTTGAGTTTGAGTTTGACTTGTTGATTTTGACTTTTTGACTTTCCACGCTCTTTCCAATCCCGTGCTCGGTTTTGGTTTTGTTTTTATCCTTTAGTGAATATCCATTACCTGCATAGTATTCAAAGCAAAACAAACATATATTTGGCATTTTATGTCCGTTTTTGGTCATTCAAGCTCATTTTTATAGGTAAAAGGTATGTGTAATTAAGCACATACCAAAATCCCCTATACTAAACTATTGTCGTTTCCTCACGCAATGCCATACGTAAACACTTTAGAAAACCAAGAATCTCAACCCCCCTCGATTAATTACCTCAAAAAGTAGCTAAGTGTTCGTCGAAGGGAATTAAAAAATCATTAGCTTTGAAAAGCCCCATTTTGACCATTTTTAAATATTTACACTTATTACCACACATATTTTTGTATTTTTCATTTTTCTTATTTTTTAAGCAACTAACTAACATGTTTGGACATTCATTATTTTTATAACTTTTAGGGTCATAGAACAAGAAGCACTTTAATCCTAAAATGCCCAAAAAAGGATAAATTCATCGTTCATGACTTTTCACCCGTCCCAAACTAAGCTTAAAAACGAAATCATCGTTACATACAAGCTAAGATGCTAACACTACTCATACTTGTACCTTGTGAAACTTTTCGTTCCCCATAATTATTATATCTTAGGTGAATGTGCTTATTTCGAACTTTAACCATAGATCAAACGTTTTGCAAAATTTCTATGCTTCACGTTCCACCCAAAAGTAATGAGTTTGAAGGTGGTATCATCCCATGTAGTGACTTTCGTCTTGGCACATCCCAACCTTGTGGCTAAGTGACCAGGCTTTTGACACCCCACATAGACTAGTATCAGGACTCACGGACCTTCAGTTTCGAAACCCTTGCATTTCCCGTTTATACATAAAATCACAACTTAAAACGAAATAGTCTTAGTTCAAAAGCATATTTAAATTTAAGAAAAAGAGATTTTCCCTATATTTATTAAATCAAATATATTACACTTAATATTATTATACATCCTTTAAACTATGGAAATCATCGACCTTTTAGAAGGCTGCAACATCGGTTGTGAGCTCGCAAGATGCAACAAACTTTTATCAGTCTCGAATAATTACTATGTGCCTTATTTAGAAGACTGCAACATCAGTAATGAGCCGGCAAGATGCAGTAAACTTTTATTAGCCCACAGTTTTTGTGATTATTATTTTTACCTCATTTTTCATTTTTTTAACACTTTATATTACCATGATATAGAGAAAATTTCTTTTTATAAAATTTAAGTATAAATTTGAAAATGATAACATTTGGTTGGTTGGTTGTTACAGAGAGATTTGCATATAATAAAAATGGCAAGCACGGCATGTTTTATGATCATTAGCAAAAATGACATTCCTAAATACGAGGCCGAAGTTGGGACTGCCCCTGAGGTATGTTAGTTACTCTTTGTTCTAGTACTAGAACTGTGTTTCGTTTATCGATTTTAGTCGTATAACTTAGCTCTAAGATTCCCAAACAATTCCACAGTTCCAGTAGGCGGCTGAATACGCTTGTTAGCTTCTTCCACGAATTTATTAACAATCAGAACTCTCTAACAATTTTAAGAGGTCTAGTTTTATCTTTCCGCTAATATCCTCAAGTGGAAAGCTATACAACCCACGACTACAGTGCCTCTACTGCGCTAAGAAGGGCAGGCTTGACATGTGACAGGAATGCTTTGACATCAGGACCAACAAATTTCTGTAATGCGCCAATAAGTTTGGCATTTCTAGTAGCAGCGGCATTTTGATTGTAAACCAGTATCTTTGCAGAAATCAGTTAAAAACTTCAGTTCTAGATGTGCAACACCAAAGTCGTCATCTGCAGATACCATCCACAACAGTCACTCACTAAAGTCGTCATCTACACATACCATCCACAACAAATTTCCAATTCCCTTGCAACTTTCCTCACTTGAACAGACTGTTTCACCTTTAAACTAATAAGTTTCAGTTTAACATATTTAATAATCAATCGAGTAATAGTCTCGACATTCCTGCTTTCTTTATCAAACAGTCTTTTATTCCTCTCATTCCTCAAGATGCTCCTTATAGCATTGTCATTGTTTAGCTTTACCAATGCATCAATAATTCCTTTCCAATCATTAGGCAAAGTACTACTTCCAACCTTCCTTTTCAACACAGTCTATATGTTAATAGAATAGTTACAGCGGGCAAAAAAATGTCTGTGAGAATCAGGGCATTGTTTGCATAAGAGGTGGTTCATCACTCCATTGTTATTTTGAGTTCATTTTATCTTTCATAACATGCTATTAATTAAAGTAATCACTATTGTCTTATCTTTTATCAAGAGTAGTTAGACGAGATTACTCTGGGTAATTGCTCACAGTTTCAAGTTTATGCTTGTTCTAATGGATTTATAGTATATCAGATAGGTTTATGCACATAACCCAACAACTTATCATCTTCATGTTTTCCTATTTTTTTGCATAACGAGTTTCTAAAGCACTCCTATTGCTAACCCACTCGTACCTTGCAATGACATTCTAGAAAGAATAAGCTGCACATCAGCATCAATTTATCCTACATGCCGCATTGGATATTGTTCAGGATCTTGCATGGACAACAAGTGCTATGTAAGACTCATAATCACTCTCACCGACACTCACAATACAGGGAAAGTTTATTTTTATTTATCTCATTTTCCGTGGTTATGTACTTATGGTTAACAAGTGCTATGCAACCATTTGGGCCCGAAAACCAAATCTGATTAGCATCAATGAACGAACGATAAAAATTTCATCTTTTTAAGACAAGGACTAGTAGACATTGCACCTACCACATCCATACACCAATTTGGAAGATGAAAACAAGGAACCAAGGAACCAAAATTGTGATAGAAGATGGATTTGAAGATTTACCCTATATTCCTTCTACACATATGTACGGTACGTAAAAAAAGAGCAAGATAACGGCTTAAAAATGGGAAGATACGAGAAGAGCCATGGTGAAGCCCGTGATGATGATAAGACAGTCCTTCAAATTCATAGTAAATCTCTAAGCTGTACCAGCTTAACAGTACCATCGGCTCCATATGAAAGAAACCCATTAGAAACAACTTGAATGTCTGTTACCAGCCTGCAGAGTTTCAAATTTTTTGTCAAAATTTTAGAGTAAGTTGTATTCTATTATACACAGCAAAGTATTTAAGAGGGTAAAAATGGTACCCTAAAAACTCCTCCAAAGCCTCGTGAGCTTTGATTGAATGAAGGTGTGCCTATCATGCAATTCTGGCCAGAGATATACTAACTTTGCATTTTTAGCATTCCAAAGCTTTACGTCTCCATCTTCGCTCGTATAAATCAGAAACCAATATAAACAACAAGAACAAACAAACTTAAATCCATTGATACCTAATTTTCATGCTATTTAAAACAAGTTTCAAACACAAATATGCATAAAGAAAAGCAACCACATGGGACATAAATTGAGAATTAAGATATTACTTATGAACAACATGATGCAGAACGAGCCCCTTCTGCGGGTCTGTTAACAAGAACCATACAAGCTGGATTTTGTGTAGGCTGAGCTCTAGGCAGGCTCTTGCCTGTTTTAGACAAAACAATGGTCTCAGATACGATAATTACAAGAACACAAGAATTTGAAAAAAGCTGAATTCTAGAAATATATTAATTTAGCTACGACAACCCATTAGACATGTATTTGTACCTATTTCATGAAACACGCCATTGACATTCGCAGCAGTTTTGGCAGATGTCGCCATGAAGAAAAGACCATTCTCCTCGGCATATATGTGTCAAAGGAACTTGATCAATGTCCGTTGTCTTTGATCCTGTTTATAGGAAATCGCATTTGCACATAATATAAAGTGATCTAAACCAACCAATAATCTTGCAGAAAAAGTTGTAATCAACAACCTATATTAACAGAATACATTAATCCATCTCATATAAATCTGAACCAAAATCCAAATCCACAAATCAATCCAACTAAACATAATTCTGAATCCAACAAAGAAACTGATTCAGCTTTTCCAAAAAAAAAAAGAAACAAACAAACTCGTTCAAAAAACATAATAATTCTAAACGACTGAACATTAAACAAAGATCAACCGCGCCACAAGGTAAACCATGCCCCAATGACAGCGTCTAGTTCTTTATTCTCTAACCGCCGCTCCTCACCCCAAGGGATCTACATGTAATTCAATCAAAATAAAGATAGTTACCTAACACACGAGATGTACTTTCAGTTTAACAAACATCATGCAAAGCTATTTAAAAGTACTTACAGTGTTCGGGAAATCGTCATTTTGATATTTGAGCACAAAATCATGCATCCATCTCATTACGTAATATCCACACTCCCATGTGCTAGGCTGTCGATTTACAGTAGGGAGTTCCCACTTCAAGCTACCACCAAGAACACTAAAAAGAAAATAAGCAATAGAGTTATGTTAACATGTGTAAAACACACATGAAACCTAAAACAATTAGGAAAAATGCTTACGAATCCACAAGTCCAGTAAGCATGTAGTTGTCTTTGGTATGAAACACTGATTCCTTCTGAGAATCCAAAATGAACCCCCTTCCATGTTTGGGGCAAATTATGAAGAGCACATAGTGAGCGCTGCATTATGTGAAAACATGTACGTTTAGAACAATAAACATATCAACAATAACAATAAAAATAGTAGCGCATAGTACCCTTGAAGATATGGTGTGACATAAAACTCATAACCCTCCAATGCCCGGGCCAAGTAATCTAATGTAACCCCTTTATCAGTCCCATATACATCTGGCATGATCATTTCAGGGTGCAAGAAACCAACCTTGTTTTGTTGTGAACGTCCCTTAAGTTGATATAGTGACCTAAGTAAAACATAAAAATAATATTCTAATGTAATTTATATGGGAAAAAAAACCCTCGTATCTACATATGAAAAATATTAATGTACTAACATCTCAAAGCAAGTCAGAATGCCAAGCTCGAGTTTTTTATTAGTCAACAACTCAATTATGTCGGTTGGGTTAATTGCAAAGTAAGAATCTTCAGCTTGTCGAAAGACCTCCATATCAACACGAAGATTGTATGGCTCAACACAATCTTTACCCCTACTCATCCAACGATTATAGCCATCTAACACACTCTTAGGTCTATGTAATGTTATAGCATGTTTTAGCTCGTTTAACTTTTTTCCATACTCAGCTTTTCTTTTTTCATCCTGCACATACAATGGTATTAATATGATCTCATTATACCCAATAATTGAAAGGTCTAGTCAAGTTTAAAAAAAGTAAGCCCTTTAGTATTAGATAAGACTTTCTACTTTCTTTAGGAAGTAAAAGGAAAACACAGATTAATAAGATACTGTTATGTTTTAATAGATATAGTAGCTATAATGTTTTAGAATTTACCCGCTCCTTAGCTTTAGTTTGTTCTGCAATCTTAGCCAACGCCATTTTGGGCTTGGTAGGTTCTTCCAAGGCTTTTTTCTTGTTTGTAGGTTCTTCAGCAGTCACTTTTCCCTTTCCTTGCTCTATACAATTAATAATCTCACCTTTTATAAAAGTTGGCGGTTGACCCATTGGTTGAAGGTCCGGTGAACTAGAAGTATTACTATTGTAGCTCCCTAGCCTAACAAAATCGCCATAATATTTATCTTTCATTTCAGGCATATTAAGAGGTGGTAGTGGTGGTGGTAAACACGACGACTCTGAGCTGCTGCAAATAGAACTCTGTTGGTCATAGCATTGCCGTTGAGGTTCTGGTTGCGGTGGTGGTCCTGTTGGTGGTAGTGGTGGTAGTTTTGAGTTTTTTGATGAAGGAATATTTTTTATTTTATTTCTCGACGTGAAACAGTTAGAGAATAATGACCATGATGGTGGTGGTGGTGGCGGCGGTGGCACTGTTGTAGTAACGAAAGGGATATGTGTAGCTTTTCTTGGTTTTTTAAACATAATTTGGAAGATAGACTTTTTTCCTTGTACCGGAGCCGGTGCTTGAGCTAGAGATGGAGCTCTAGGCAGAGGTGGAGCTGGTGGTATAGGCGTGGCATGACGTATATTCTTTACTTTTGGTCGATATTGCCTTCTCTTTCTCTTGATCCTATGATCATCCGATGATGTTATTTTAGCCGTAGCATCACTTACTTGCGGATCAAGTTTGCATGAATTCACATGTATCCATGGCATCGGTGGTATAGGTGTGCGCTGTCCAGAAGCATCAATCTCTTCATCCCTCACGAGCCAATCTACTGCACAATATGACAAGGATAAATGAATTAGTATAACTACATTTGTTAAAATTATAAATGTGCAAATAAAAATTAATATTACCTGAATCATAAAAATGACTCTTGTCGTTAACACCTTCAACGTCAAGATTCTGATCATTTCCGACCACCTTATTGGTAGAGGGGCCGTCGACCTTAGGATCAAAAGTGCGAAAAAGAATGACAAGGAGTACAAGGAAAAGATTAAAGCAACTCAAAGTAGATTTAAAGGAAGCTGGTTTGATAATTTCTGGAACATGTGATAGGAAAAATATAAATAGAAGAACAAGCATAGGGAGTATGAGGATGATAAGAACCATCGGGTCAATGAGTTGTCGATGGCGGCAAGTGGTGATAATTTCTTGTTGAATTAACAAACTTGTTCGAGAGTTACCATTTTTCTTCATCGTGTTTATCTAATTATTTGGTTATAAAGAATATCACACACATATATATGTAGAATGATAGAAAACCTTTTGAGTTATGATTTATTATTGACCACTATTTATAGTGGTAAAACCCTAATACCTTAAACCCACAAACGGGCTTGGGCCTATATATTATATGCGATCGTCATCCTGTTTGGCCTTCTAAATTAACACCTTTAAAAAAGAAAACATGCACCACCTGTGACTTAATTACTTGGATGTTTTCTCAGAGTTTTAATCCACCACTTAATTTCCACACAGTTACCCGCACCCATGGATTGAGTTTGGGATTCCATGGAACGCTACACTACCTCTTCTCTATCACCATCAATGTAGAAATATATACGTTGCTGTTACAATTTCTCAAGGTTCAGAATTCAGAAACTAAAAGTCAGAAGATAAGATAATCATGGATTGGGCACTTGTTATGTGAATTATTAAAAACATTTTTCCCAATTTCTACGTAATATGTTTTATGTTAATCATTATTGCAATTGCGCGCATTCTTTATGAATAGATGATATGTAGATCTTTGATCGAGTACATAGAATGCTTGTTGGGGCTTGTACCACTGCAAATGCAAGGCTTAATTCGCGGGATATGCCTTTTAACCTAAGAGTATCCAAGCATTTTCTGTAATATATTGATGTATCATCACTACAAGAAAAAGTAGAACATACGACGATTGTTTCCCGGGCGACATTTGTCGCCGGGAACCCACTAAACGACAAAAGTCGTCCAAATCGTGCAACAATTCTTCATAGACTTTTTAGTCAAAAGTTTAGGTGAAGAGTTTCCCGGGGACATGTCGCCGGGAAAAGTTATGGTTAAAATTTGACCAATAAAATTCATCAAAAATCTTGGCGGTATTTTTTCCCGCTCTTTTACGGCGGACATGTCGCCACAGAGAAAGATTTTATTAAAAATAAAGTTAATTTTTACTTCGTGAATGGTTAAGAGTAGTCGAATGGTGTTTATTAAAGTACGTTAGTGTATCTCGAGCGACACTGTAGTCGGGAACAACTTTTAATGAAATTTTAACAAAAAAATTAGCGATCTCTTGGCACTATTTTCTCCCGCTAATGTTTCCCGGGGGACCATGTCGGCACCGGGATTATTTATTTTGTTAAAAAATTTAATTCTGTTTTAATTCATTAAATATTTGTTCGAAATATATTTTATATTTTTTATTTATTTTTAAATAATAATTTATAATAATACTTTATTAAAAATTTTATAATTATTAATTTAAAATATATAAATACTAAAAAAAAGATTTCGGTTTCTTGTGTGGTTTTAAAATATGCGTTTAACGTATAAGTATATAAAAACTATATAAAAAACACTTCGTTTTCTGGGTTCGTTGTGTGGTTGAACATGATATACCCTTCTATAGTTGAACGATACAATATTGAATCATCCGTTGAACATCTAATGTGTAACGATACCATATCGACTCATCCGTTGAACATCGAATGTGTAACGATTAACATATGACTCATCCGTTGCACATCTACTGTGTAACGATAACTTTCGACTCATCGTTGGTCATCAATGTACAAACGATAAATATCGACTCATGACGTTTGGAAATCTTAATGTACAACTGATAATATATCTATCATGCGTTGGACATCTAATGTACAACGTTACAATATCGAATCATCCGTTGAATCTATTGTACAACGGTACTACCATATTGTCTCATTCGTTGACTATCTAATGGTGTAACAATACCATATGACCATCCGTTGAAATCTAATGCTGTAAGGATAATCATATTGACTAATCCATTGGAACACGAATGTGTAACGATAACCATATCGGACTCTTCCGTTGATATCGAATGTGTAACGATCAATATCGACTGACTTATCCGTTGAACATCTAATGTGTAACGATATCATATTGACTCATCCGTTGAACATCTAATGTGTAACGATACCATATCGACTCATCCGTTGAACATCGAATGTGTAACGATAACATATCGACTCATCCGTTGAACATCTAATGTGTAACGATAACATATCGACTCATCCGTTGGACATCTAATGTACAACGATAACATATCGACTCATCCGTTGGACATCTAATGTACAACGATAATATATCGACTCATGCGTTGGACATCTAATGTACAACGATACCATATCGACTCATCCGTTGAACATCTAATGTACAACGATACCATATTGACTCATTCGTTGAACATCTAATGTGTAACGATACCATATTGACTCATCCGTTGAACATCTAATGTGTAACGATATCATATTGACTCATCCGTTGAACATCTAATGTGTAACGATATCATATTGACTCATCCGTTGAACATCGAATGTGTAACGATAACATATCGACTCGTCCATTGAACATCGAATGTGTAACGATAACATATCGACTCATCCGTTGGACATCGAATGTACAACGATAACATATCGACTCATCTGTTGGACATCTAATGTACAACGATAACATATCGACTCATCCGTTGGACATCTAATGTACAACGATAACATATCGACTCATCTGTTGGACATCTAATGTACAACGATAACATATCGACTCATCCGTTGGACATCTAATGTACAACGATAACATATCGACTCATCCGTTGGAAATCTAATGTACAACGATACCATATTGACTCATCCGTTGAACATCTAATGTGTAACGATACCATATTGAGTCATCCGTTGAACATCTAATGTATAACGATACCATATTGACTCATCCGTTGAACATCTAATGTGTAACGATACCATATCGACTCATCCGTTGAACTTCTAATGTGTAACGATACCATATTGACTCATCCGTTGAACATCTAATGTGTACCAATAACATATCGACTCATCCGTTGAACATCTAATGTGTAGCGATAACATATCGACTCATCCGTTAGACATCTAATGTGTAACGATAACATATCGACTCATCCATTGGACATCTAATGTGTAACGATACCATATTGACTCATCCGTTAGACATCTAATGTACAATGATAACATATCGACTCATCCGTTGAACATCTAATGTGTAATGATAACATATCGACTCATCTGTTGGACATCGAATATACAACGATAACATATCGACTCATCCGTTGGACATCTAATGTACAACGATAACATATCAAATCATCCGTTGGACATCTAATGTATAACGATACCATTTTGACTCATCCGTTGGACATCTAATGTACAACGATAACATATCGACTCATCCATTGGAAATCTAATGTACAACGATACCATATTGACTCATCTGTTGAACATCTAATGTACAACGATACCATATTGACTTATCCGTTGAACATTAAATGTGCAACGATATCATATTGACTCATCCGTTGGACATCTAATGTGTAACGATAACATATCGACTCATCCATTGGACATCGAATGTACAACGATAACATATCGACTCATCCGTTAGACATTTAATGTACAATGATACCATATTGACTCATCCGTTGAACATCTAATGTACCACGATACCATATTGACTCATCCGTTGAACATCGAATGTACAACGATACCATATTGACTCATCCGTTGGACATCGAATGTACAACGATAACATATCGAGTCATTCGTTGGACATCTAATGTACAACGATAACATATCGACTCATCCGTTGGACATTTAATGTACAACGATACCATATTGACTCATCCGTTGAACATCGAATGTGTAACGATAACATATCGACTCATCCGTTGAACATCGAATGTGTAACGATAACATATCGACTCATCCGTTGGACATCGAATGTACAACGATAACATATCGACTCATCTGTTGAACATCTAATATGTAACGATACCATATTGACTCATCCGTTAGACATCTAATGTACAACGATAACATATCGACTCATCCGTTGAACATCTAATGTGTAACGATAACATATCGACTCATCCGTTAGACATCGAATGTACAACGATAACATATCGACTCATCCGTTGGACATCTAATGTACAACGATAACATATCGACTCATCCGTTGGACATCTAATGTACAACGATAACATATCGACTCATCCGTTGAACATCGAATGTGTAACGATAACATATCGACTCATCCGTTGGACATCGAATGTACAACGATAACATATCGACTCATCCGATGGACATCTAATGTACAACGATAACATACCTGAACCCACTGATCAACCTGCATTTTCATGTTTCGAATTCCAACAGATGGGTTCTAAAGGTCCATCTCCACAAGAATATTGAAGACATCATAACTCAGTGTTGTAATGAGACTCGACAGTTAGTTTGACTTTTAGTTTTCTTCACGGAACCTAGTTCATCTCCTACACTAATTCCTTTACCTATATCTATCCTAAAAATATCAATACTTGAATCAAATACAGTTCAAAATAATTAAAACACAAATATGAATAAATCCAATATATACCTCTCCACATAGACAACCTATCCCACCTCTGTACTGATGTGCGACTTAATAACGGACATCACTAGCACGGAGAACCCACTTGCCCTTCCCAACCAGCCTCGCAAACACATAAAACTCATACCAATGAGAAAACACAAAAAAGTATGACAAATTCGGATATAACAACCTCTATTAATACAAAGTACGAGAAAACATATGAAAACATTATAAACAAATAGTAATTATACAACAAAATTAAGCAAATAAATTAAATAATAAACCCCAAGAGAAGAAGAACCCTATCCACTTCATTTGATTTGAGAATGTTTAGTAGTAGTGCATTTAGTATTTCAGGTACGACGGCAAGAGGAAGGAGGTTGTTAAAAGTTAGAGAAGAGAAACGGAAACGAGAATTCGACCGCCTTCATAACTATCCTTCCTGGGCCAAGTATCTATTACTTACTTATTACAATTTATTTCATTTTAATTATTATTTACTACAGTAATAATTTGATTGTTAAATAATAATAATTATTTGCTACATTATTTACTACAGTAATAATGTGGAACTAAGAAATGTTTTGGGTGATACCATTGGCAACCCCGACCAAATGAGACTCAAGGTAACTTGTTTCACTTGATCATACTTTTGCACCATTCATGTTTCCATAATACTTGACCATTCCGAGTTCCGACTGTCCCACTACACATGGATTTTTCCCTTCAATAGTTCTTCTTAATTGCTTTATGTTTCTTACTTTTAGTCGCAATGACCAACCTGTGCGGCTGTGCGGGTTGTTTTTTGTGTACTATTCCATAAACATTAGGATGAACTTTCTTCTGTCTCTTGAATACTTAGACGACTACACTTTTCATTAATGGTTTTGTTTGAAACATTCTACAGGTTGAAGATAGGATACGCAAGAACGGGAGAGACTTTCACAAGCCCAAAACAGGATCTGTTGTTGCTTTTAAGGTCAACTTTCGAGAGTGAGTTACCGTTTCTCTTTCTTCTATTTCCTATATTTCCGTCATCATTTAACAACTCAAATATATGTTGTGATTTACAGCTTCAGTCCAGTTGGTTCCAATATATGGTTCAAACTATATGAACCACCTTC
This sequence comes from Tanacetum coccineum, assembly GCA_026074375.1. Taxonomy (NCBI): domain Eukaryota; kingdom Viridiplantae; phylum Streptophyta; class Magnoliopsida; order Asterales; family Asteraceae; genus Tanacetum; species Tanacetum coccineum. The sequence goes on from BQNB010011623.1 coordinate 13,883, forward strand.
TGATCCAGATGTTGACCTCATTGGCACCGTATGTTCTTCAATCCCACTCCCCCACTCCATATTTCATAATATATTGCTTCTAATATATGGCTTATCTATATTTATGTCACAGGTTATTTAGTCATGGTATCTCATGGGACGTTTGGGTGCCTATAATTCTTCTAATTTGCAGGTAACAACCATCACTCACTTTCATTATCCAACAATAAAATGTCAAACATAATATTTACTTTCTGATGTGTTGGTTGTTAGGTTTAATCTTGAATGTATAACTATTTTAGTATTTGAATAATAATGGACTTGGTAAAAGGTTATGACTGATTCAAGGATGTGCATGGAGCACGTTGGGTTGGTTAAAAGTATACCGGTTCTTTAGGTTCTTTAGGTAGTATTTTATTCCTTATTTCTTGTTCCCACGTTGGTTTAACTGCTCCTACTTTGCAGCCTATGTAAGGCTATTTATAGCCTCTCTTTTGTTGAATATATTATGCAATTCGAGTAGTAAAAGTCCTTTACGTCTGTTCCACACATAAAGTGTTTTCCCACATCAGAGTTGTGTCGTATGGTGAGATCAGAGGTGTACTAGCTGGAACCTACACTTGGTATCAGAGCGAGGTTAGTAAGGAGAAAACACTGTTCATAACTTATGTGAGCAGACGAAGAAGGAAGAAAGCAACAAGTAGCAAGATTCTTGCAAGAAAGAAAGAAGCTGATCTAGGTCAATAAAGAAAGAAGAAAGAGAAAGAAAGTCAGGTGCCGTGAGAAAGAGAAAGAAAGTCGGTGCCGTGAGAAAGAAAAAGGATGTAAAAAAAAAAATAATAAGAAAGGGAAGTGAAGAATGGCCTTGGTACCTAAAGAAGGAGGTTCGATGTCCTATCAAGTACAGATCTTGACCTCGGTGAATTATCCGGTATGGTCTGTGAAGGTCAAGTCCATTATGGATGCTTATGGGCTATGGGGGACGGTTGAACCAAGAGGGTTAGGTGAAGAACCGGATGAAAAGAAGTCAAAACAAGCTCTTGCATTTTTATTTCAAACAATACCAGAAGACATGGTGTTGCAAATGGCGAGTTACACCAACCCAAAGCAAGTGTGGGATGGTTTGAAAACATGGTTTTTGGGTGTTGATCGGGTGAGGACGGCTCGACTTGCAACTTTAAGGAAGGAGCTTGAAACTATGCGCATGAAGGAGGGTGAAGCGGTAGATGATTTCGTGGCGAAACTGAATGGTATAGCATCGAAGGTAAGATCTCTTGGTTATGAACTTGAAGAGGTTGACTTAGTAAAAAGATTGCTCAACTCGATGCCGAAACCGTTTTTTCAAATTGTTGCCTCAAACCGTTTTTTCAAATTGTTGCCTCAATTGAACAATGTTTCGATTTGGACTCGATGTTCTTTGACGAAGCGGTTGGAAGACTCAAGGCGTTTGAAGAAAGACTAAAAGGACTTGGTGAAAAGAAGGAAGAGCAAGGCCAAGTCTTGATGGCTGAACACAAGTATGGTGAAAGTAGCGGACAAGGAAGGGGTCGTGGAAGAAGCTATGGTAAAGGTGAAAGAGGTCGAGGAAGAGGTACGGGTCGAGGTGGTGATAAAAGCAGGTTCGGTGTTTTGATTGTGGAGAACTTGGACACTTTGGCTATGAGTGCACAAAGTGGAAGGACAAAGACGAAGCGAACTTGATCCAAGATGAAGAACCGGCGTTGCTTTGAGACGAGTCAAGATTAAGGGGTGAATGTTGGTTATAATCTTGACTGAGTTGTTTTATGTTTTAGTATTCAAGTACTTTAGTTAAATTAGTATTTAAGTTAAATAAAACTAGTTTGAATTGGTATGTACTAGGACAGGTTCTTAGGATAGACTAGGAAAGTGGGTCAGTTATATACCGAGTCTTGAGGATAGGTATAACTAGTTTGTTCCTGATTTTGTGTTTCCCACTCTGCTATGTAAGGCTATATATAGCCCCATACTTTGTTGTATAAAGTAAGCAATTCAGTAGCACTTTTCTGCATTATCTTCTTTACATCTTTTTCATATAGAAAGTATTTTCCCACATCAGCAAGTTGTGCTAGCTGAATTCTACAGCTTCTTCTCAAGATTTGTTGTCTTCATCTTCTTTTTCTATCTTAGGAGCCAAGTAGAACCTTATGTAGCCCATCTCAGCTATTTTGTACTCAACAACCACAGGTAGATCTGAAGATAAACTGATTGTGATCGTGCTTGACTGGCCTTGGTAAATGAATTCATATACCTCAATGCAAATGTCAAAGAAACTGGCTCATTCATCTCAATGATAGTAGCTTCTTTTGGCTGCATAATATAAAGCATATACATTAATATCGCAAGGAGAAATATAAGATGTTGCAAAGTGGGTTGTAATGAGTAAAAATAGCTCACATGAAAACAGTTTAGTTTTGTAATCATCTTTGACATTCTCAATATACATTAAAGTTCTTTAAAAGAATGTGGATTATATTAACAGATTGTGTATATTTGTACTAACAATGCTACCACTTTAACCCATTTATATGTGACCGGTGCATATTGTGTTTTATTTCTAACGCGTCGAATGGGTAAACTAAAATTTATTAGCTTAACAGAGAACGGGTCAAAAGTCGCAGAAAGTGTATTTTAATCATCATAAAAGTAAGATAACTCGATATCATGAAACGAACAGGGCAATTTGGATTTTTTTTCTTACGTACCAAAAATGTCTCGAAAATAAAAAAATTCAGAATACTTACTTGAAATTCCAGTGCTTCCTCAATCTTATCGGCAGTTGTTTCCATTGCAGTGCGTTCTTTTGAGTTAAAACTAATGCACTTTAATAATATCAGTGGCCGTGGTTTATCATCTCTAACTTTTTTTCGATACCAAGCCAACATCCCGCTCAACATTTCAAACATACGACACCAAATGAATAAACATCTGAATCTAAACGGAGGATGCCACCTTCATTGTAAATAGGATCCGTGTAGTAGTTTGTACCTGTAGCACTTGTATAGAGTTTGGTTTGTTGCTGTTTTACAGAGTCTGATTTTTGTTTTGCAAGATCATGGGTCAGGTTTGATAATTGGTCAAAACGGAAAATATTTAGTCAGGGTCAACCACCAAACATTTTTATTTCATTCTAAAAAAGATCAAATGTATCGACTATGACTGAAGACGCAACATTAAAAAATGTACTAATGCAAATCTTTGTATGCAACGATTTAAAAGGTCCTATAGACTTTGGGTTACTTTCACCCGTTAGACCCATCCATTTCAAAGTTGCAACAGTCTATTGTATAACTTTGGTCCAATAACATACTCTTATTTCGTCACGTTTAGACACTTCTATAGCCTTCTAAAGCTAAGTAACCAATATTTAACATGCAGGGTAGGGTATTGTGACACCTCGGAAAAATGTAGAACTTTTGTTCCATTATGCAAAGTATGTATCGCAAGCTATTTTAACATTATCGTTATTTTTTCAATAAAAGCTACCTTTAAGCAATATACAATATTTTGCGCTAGTCAAGAGTTATGATAACGCGCATAAATCATCATTTTATTTCGGATCAAAAAGAATACTTTAGAGATCGCGTAACAATAAAAATCATATTTTATTTTTACGCTACGCGAAACAACGTCGCACAACTATATTATTTATGAACTCATTCACACTTCAATGAACATAATATAAATGAACCAATACATATACTTTACTAAATAAATAATACGACTTGACGTTCTTTTCCTAAAAACTCAAATGTGCGAATGCTATCTAAAGGTCAATCAGTGAAATTCAAAATGAGTGAGCTAGCACCATCATTTCACTTTTACATCTCATGTCCTACACCTTTTGAAAATACTCAACTGCTACGTCTTGTTCCATTTGCATTTCAAATTCAATTCAATCAATAGTGAGTATTCTTTCACAGTATTATAAAAAGAATGATCATTACAAATAGTATCATAAACAAATAGTATATATGAATTATATCATTCAAATGCATAATCTCAGGTAACTAGTGTCACCTTGTAGTATAAATAGGAATTCATGCACGAGCTATACAATCACAACTAAAAACCTGAGAACAATAAGTAAATTGTACGAGTCAAATTCAAGCTCCGTTGAAAGCTCAAGCTAGGCGAACGTCGGGCTATAAAAGGGTGAAGCAAGAGAGATTCGAGTTCTTTCACTGCCACCATCTTTCTCGCTTGGACCTTCGTAAGCTTTTTTTTTCTATTCCTTGCTTAACGATTTTCATACTATGTCACACACCCTTGTAGTCTCATTCACTCGAGCCTCGAACACGCATGGTATTCACACGACTTATAACCAAAACGTGCCTGATAAGTACGGACACATACGAACACTTAAATCGTGACATGCATAAAATGCCATCATATAGTAAACTTGTAAACAATGTAACATATGTTAAAACGAATAACAAACCACGGGGGTTACACACATAAAATAACGATCGAGTGACTATGTATAAAAACTTTTGTAAGCAAAGTATCGCACATGAAATAACAACCGGTAGTAAACCATGTAAACATCATACCGTATGTACTAATAAGAACGAAACCTGGGAATTCCATTAACCTTAAAAACCCACATGAGACTTGATATATGGCTCGCTAGGGATTAGCATGCACTCGAGCTAAACATAAAATATCGTAAAATCTTCTTACATCGTGGCCTCGACCCATGGCTTAAACGTTACCAAGTCAACCCAAGACAACCACAGCGAGACCGTTGCTCGCTGTTGGCGCATCGCAAACTCCATAGGAAGCAAACCCATCGTGCTCATGGTTCGTACTAGGACCCACTGCACTTGACAAATAATTATATGCTTAAGACGTAACCCCAATGTGCGTTAACAACCATCGCAAACTGCCACCTATCGTAGCTCTTGCGACGTGGCCACAAACAGCCACTGTTGTGTCTGCTTAGACGCATGAACGCCAACCTTGTACCTCGAGATGTAGCCATGTCGTTGCTAGCATGCAGGTTGTAAACATGCTAAGGGGATAGGAAACTAGTATATATATATATACGTGTGTCGTTAGGCAGCAAGAATGAAGAAGGAGACAGTGAGTATTACACTCACTGTCATGCGTCTGATGAGCAACGAAAGGGAAACAAGAAAGGATGTAAACCATGTAATTCATATACACATATATATACATATGATAACTATATAGAAAGCCTCGAAGAAAACCTATATATATGAGTTAACAAGAGTGCGTGAGTGGGAGCAGGTGACACCACAAAGTGAATGTCAAACCTGCTGTTGGTGTGCGTCAGAATCAGAAA
>BQNB010011623.1:21201-80945 GCA_026074375.1 Tanacetum coccineum
TGGAATTTATAATTACTCATGTTTGATGTTAACATGTTGTGAATATTATGGCATTGTTCAGACTTCTGGAGCATATGAGAGACTATAAGATAAATATAGCAAGAAAAAGATTCCAGAAGACTCAAAGCACAACAAGGGCCTAACAACCAGGTACATGTACAAGAAGTTTAAATGTTGATATACTTAGGTAAGAAACTCTCATGTCTTACAAATTATGTAAATGCACCATACGAACACTCAGATCATGACTAATGTTTGTATGTTTTAAACTAATGGCCACTAGAAACACATCATATTTACTATGTAGAATGACATAGAAAAAAGTTTTAAATAGGGAATACTTGAGCATCGGGAAAAACAATGATGCTTGCTGTGAGATCATGTGAGGTTAAGAGAAATTATTATAGTTTTCATCATTAATCTTGGTGACTCTCTGAACCATCATACTTATAAGTTTGATGAACAATAGCTTACTTAAATAGTCTTCATGAAAAAGGTTTATACATGTATAATCTCTTATAAATCATACTTAACTATAGACTTGACAACTCTGTTTACAATCTATCTTAAATGGTCTTTAGTCTGCAGTTTTTCTCTACAGGCCTACAAATGTAAACATAAACTATCCTTTTAAACATTAGTTCTTTTGAAATGCAAGGTGTCGTTCATTAATGTTATTAAACCTATGAACTAAAGTAGCTCCTTAACTAATACTGTAAGAACTAATTTCTGCCAGTCTTGAAATATTATATAAAAGAATAAGTGGGCTCAAGCCAAATATAGTTTTTTCATGTTAGATTTATTTCATCGCACTACAAGTTACTAAGCCTCTCACGGAGAGTTACATGGTATAAAGACATGCCACATGGTATGGGAGCTGATTAAAAACTGATCATCTTGAATGTTGTCATAGTTCATCAAAATATCAGGATCTTTACTTCTAGGCAATGGGTCCGCTCGTGTTTCTACAACACTAAGTGAGTGTTACTTCCCTGGAGCTAAAGCTCTTATATCAGCTCCAATTTGGGGTACAGATTCTAACACTAATTGGTTTATGTTTTTTACTTTATGTTCTAAAATTGATTAATTGTTACAAAAAAACATGTATGTAGGTAACCACAAGGATATCTTCAATGATGCTAGACTTCCTTGGTCCAAAGACACTTACCAAGATTTTGAAGGGACGACTGCATGCATAAAAGTAACTTGCTTTCTTGATATGTTATCAGGAGATCGTTATCGTTTAAATAAAGTTTCAATAAAATTAATTCTCGGTAACCAACTTTAGAACTATTTATATGTTTAGTGTATCTGATACAAGAAATAAGTGATCTTTTATCTTTTCAACTAAATGTTAATTGATTCCTTCTTACGTCTTCACGCTTTATACAAAATGCACCGCGACGAAGCGTGGGCTCAAGACCTTGTTGTGGTTGAAACTTAAAGAAAAGATGCCCACTCTTATCTTTGACGTACCTAAATGAAAAGGACAAACAAGTGGCTACAAATTCTTCCATTATTAAAAAAAACAATGATTAAAACATGGATGTTCACTTTTATGCCTTCTTCCAAGCTTCTGTTTGCTCTTTCCACCAAACCGTTGGCCTGCGGATGTTTAACAGAGGCAAAACATTGGTGAATATGGAGTTTTTCGCACCAGTCCTTGAATGGATTGTCCCTGAATTGTTTGCCATTATCAGACACTATTTCCCCAGGTAGACCGAACCTGCAAACTATATTGTCCCATACAAACTTCTTGACATGGTTTCCTGTTATAGTCGCTACGGGTTTTACTTCTATCCATTTGGTGAAGTAGTCTATTGCTACTATTAGGAACTTGACTTTGCCAGGGCCTTCCAGGAACGGTCCGGCTATGTCAATGCCCCATTTGTAGAACGACCATGGAGATGTGATGGGAGTTGGATTTTGTTGTAGTTTCTGTGGCACGGGCTGATGAACCTGGCAGTCATGACATGCCCTAATCATTTCCCTGGCGTCCTTATGCATAATTGGCCAGTAGTAACCTATTCGCAAGGCCTTAGCCACCACGGACCTTGGTCTAGCGTGCATGTTTCATGATCCTTCATGGACTTCTCTTAAGACATAATTGACCTGTAGTGTCCTTACACAGCGTAGCCAAGGTCCTAGGAAGGATTTCTTGTATAAGATTCCATTAGTTACGGCGTACCGTGTTGACTTGCGGCGTATGGCCCTTGCCACCTTTTTGTCTTTTGGCAGCGCTTCTGACGTTAGGTAGTTATGTAAGGGGGTCATCCATGTGTCTCCTTCTTCTACTACTCCCAGCACTTCCCCTTCCATGATGGATTTTTCTTTAAGTTCTTCTACCAACACTTGCTTGCTGAGGTGGGCGAAACTAGTGGATGCTATTTTACTTAACGCATTAGCCTTTCTGTTTTCACTTCTAGGTATTTGCTTTATAGAGAACACCTTGAACATATCCACGAGCGTTTTGACCTTTTATAAATATTGAATCATTCTTGGTTTTTTTTGCTGTGTAAGACCCATTGACCTGGTTAGCCATAAGACGTGAGTCCATATTAGCTTGGAGGTTCTGCACACCCATTTGCTATGCTATATTGAGTCCTACAATAGCTTGGAGGTTCTGTCACCGACAACCCATTAGCTACATGCACAATTGACGACCCAACCATTAGGGGCTTCATTATAGCTCCGCTGTCATTATTAGTTTGCTTGTGTGACTTTCAAACAAAAACCCTGAATCTCTTAGTGCCGTAAGATACAACTCTAATCCTTCTTACCATCTAACTTCTATTTAACTCATTCCTTTCTCTCATCAAACTCTATTTCCTTCTCTGGGCTCCTTGTAGAGACGTATAGTCCACCTGCCACCATCCCTCAAACAACATGATGGACACAGCCCCATTCGTGAACAGTATCCATGGCTCCGAAGGCTTTTCATCCTCTTCCATGTGTTCCACTGGGGGGTTGTCCTTCGGACATTCCACAATGAAGTCCGCTATGATTTGTCCTTTGACTAACACCCTTGGTCTAAAATGTATGTCTTATTCTCCTAACTTAATGCTCCATTTCTGAAGCCTTCCTGCAATTTTTGGTCTGGACAATATATGCTTGATAGGCTGGTCCGTGATGATAATGACCGTGTGGGCTTGGAAGTACCATTTGAGTAGTTTGCTAGCGCTTACCAGAGCGAGCACTAGCTTTTCCATGGGAGTATAGTTTATCTTCGGGCCTTGCAAGGCGCGACTAACGAAGTAAATTGGCACTTGTTTCCCATCTATTTCCGTCATCAGGACCGCGCTAACCGCTTCTTCCGCTGCGGCTAAGTACATGATCAGTTCCTCCCATTCTTTCGGAGTAGTCAACATAGGCAGCCCTGCTATGAGTTTCTTCATCTCTCTAAACGCCGCTTCTGCTTCCGCGGTCCATTGGAAATCACTTTTTTTGTGCATTTTAGGTCTCTACACGAACTGGTAGACTGATTTTTCTGTTGACATTTAGAGAGGAAGTCTGTTCAAGATCTTTGCACAGTTTTCTCTCTTCATCTATTTTTAAGTTAAAGCCCTACCTTATATTCCTAAAAAACATTCCTTCTTTCATCCCGAAGGCACATTTCTTGGGGTTTAATTTCATGTTTTGAATGTTTCCTCCATGTCCATAATTATTTCATTTTCTGTACAGCTTTTGATGACTAAACCGTCCACATACACCTCTAGGTTCCGACTGATTTGTTTCTGAAAAGCTTTGTTAACCAGCCGCTGGTATGTGGCTCTGACATTCTTTAGTCCGAAAGGCATTTTTGAATAGAAAAATATTCCTTTATTTGTGATGAATGCCGTTCTTTCTTCATCCTCCTTTGCCATTTTAATTTGGTGGTATCCTTTGTAAGAATGCCAAAAAAGAAAAAAACCTTGAAGAAGGGGTATCCCAGAGGGATTCCAACACCTTCAATCAATTTTGGTAGCGGATAAACCATCTTTGGGCATGCCTTATTATAGGATCTTATAAGTCTATACTACGCATCATCTCCAAGCTAATCGTCATTGATGCTTTTTAAACCATTACCCACACCAGGTTTTGCTAGCCCAGCTGTGGTATGAACTTCGGAAATCATTAACCCTTGCGCTAAACCAATTTTTCCACTTCTTCTTGTATCCGCTTTTTTCCTCTCTAGACTTAGGCCGTGGCCCGCTAAGCCAAACTTGGCACCCCTGGGCAGAGCATACCACGAGAGCTTGGGAGCACAGTATAGAGAGACCGGCGCGTTAACGTGCAATCAGCGAGGTTTTTAGGGCTTTTATATTGTCTAACTAGTAGTCAACCCGCCCAGACATTAATCTGAGCTCTGCTATATGTCTGCGTAACCTCCAGTCATGTCCGTCGCTTCCATGTGCAAAAACACAAGACCTTTCTTAAGAGTTTGTATAGTTCCTCCCGCCATTCTTCTGACAGGGTAGAACCTATCTCTATTGTTTGTTCAGGGTGGATTGATATTCTTATTTTCCTTCATGGCAGAAGGTTTGGTTCATCAATGAATGGCTGCTGCGTTCCTAGTCCTGAGACCATTTTGCATTCAAGTGGGATGATCCAGCTGCTTCGTAGCTTGACTACTCAACCCTCTACCAAAAATTTTAACATTTCCACGAGTTTCGATGGACCACTGCATTGGAATCTTCCTTAACTCGTGGCCTTCCAATGAACCAATTATATGATGATGTGACGATTTTATCAAACATAAAGTTCATTCCATTGCAGATGCAAAGTGCTCGTTATCACCTATTTTTAACATCAAGCGATAGTTGCCGGTAGATCGGCCTAATTATCTCTTTACTGAAGCCAACGAGCAGGACGGTAGCTGGTATCATTTGAGCTTTCACTTTTGGTCGGAGCCGATTGAAACAGTGTTCATATAATAACTCTTAGCTTGAACCACCCCCAATCGACATACATGCGGTTGTATAAAGGTTTCCCCATTTCATCTTACATGATGATTGGCCCTTTTGTTTCATCTGTATCCCTCCGCAGGGAGGGGAAAGAGATTACCGGATTTTGAGGACTAAGCACTGTGGAGATTACTTTTTCTATGCAACTCCTTTGCATGGTTGTACCTCCTATTGCTGGTGGCTTGTCCTTTATTCTCGCGCTGCCGTCTCTTTTCCTTATCGCCTTTCCTGAAGTCATTCCCAACTAATTTTGCTGAGCTCTTTTAATCACGTCGACACTCATTCTCATTTTATTAGTTCTTCAATTTTCCTCTTTAGGTACATGCATTTTCGTACCGTAATTGGTGACCTACTGCTCCATGAAACTCGCAGAATTTGATGTTGTTTCAATTTTTCGACTTGTGTTGTCATCTAGGCGGCGGAGTAGATTTGCCTTTGCCAAAGCTAAAATATCTCTAGGGATTTTGTTAGGAAGTGTGAGATTTATCATTCTCTCTCTTCAGGTCCTTTTGCGACTCTTAAATTCACCTTTTTTGTCCAAATACTATTTCCTTCCGCCTTCTTGTAACTTCCATGTCGGAGGGCCCTTTCTTCTTGCCTGGTTTGAGGCTGTGTCCTCTCCCCTAAGGAATTCCGTGGTCGCTCTCCACATTTCATCAACTGACTTTGGGATGTTATCATGGAGACGCTTGATTAATTCTGGATTAGTAATCCCGAGCATGAATCCAGAGATTCTCATGCATTTCGGAGCGCATCTAACATGCCTGCTCTCAGCCTTAAACCTTATCACAAAGTCCTCTGTGGATTCTCCTTCCCGCTATTTGATATGATGTATCTCTACAGGATCCTTAATGCACTTCTTTGGTAGTTCTCCAGAAAAACCCTTTTTAAGTCATCATAGCTGTCCACGAATTCTGGGGGAAAGTCGTCAAACCATATGTTACACCCCCTGATGGGGCCTGGACAGAATACATGTCTGGAGGCATGACTTAATTGAACATCTCAAGTACAAAGCATAAAGAACGACCTCTAAGGGTACGTTTTAAAAACAAACACCGTTACATAAATTTAAAATAATAATAAGTTTACATGATCAAATTTAAAAGATTTAAAAGTTAGAATGCGGAAGCTTTAATAAGTTCAACAACGGTAGTTAAGATAACATAGATGAAATCTGAAAACTGGTTCAGCAATTAGACTTCATATAGATCAAGCAACAACTTCCAAGCTAATCACCTGAGAAAAACATGCTTAAAACGGTCAACATAAAGTTGAGTGAATTCATAGGTTTAATTTGATGTAATAGTGGACCATAAGGTTTTACAAGCATGCGACAGTTATAACAAATACAACTTCACATAAAAGATATTTACGTTGCACTAAGCTCATGACACCGATGCTAATTCTGTGGCATAGCTTTCATATAGCTATAAGTTGCATTGCCCTAGAGAAAATATGACCTAAGATTTCCTATCCGAAATTCGACATGACATATATCCGTTTAATCGGGCGATGCATGGGTAGTAAGTGCGACTTACCCGGATAGGGATAATTAGTCCCAATAGATCTGTTTATTCATTCGCGCTCTCTCAACCGGTCATTCGGTCAAGAAATTAACAGTTCATGATAGTTTTGGTCAATACGAGGTCTAGCGTTACTTAGGCAACACGTAAACAAGGGAAAATTCTCATGAAAACACTTGTGTCTGATTTTAAAAACAAGTAATGTTTCTCACCCCAAGTTATAAAACATTTATCCAAAACGAGTAAAAGTGCGGGGCTATGAACTCACCTTGATGATAAGGTACAGAGTATACGTCAAAAGTAAGGTTACTTGGAACGAACGATGGTACACGTGTATGACCTAGAAGAATACGGGTTTTGATTTAGTCTCGGAAGGTTAACGTATGTGATTGATGCATGAACGTTTATTATTCATTTTTGGTAAACGTTGTTGTGTATTAAAAACATTAGTGATCGGTTTTTCTGAAAAAGTCTTAGTTGTAAGTAAGTACGCATATAATATTATATTAATTATATAGATATAATATTATATAATTATTAACGTAAAAGAAATAGACTAGTTATTTATAATTTGACATTTCCAAATCGTTAAGTAATTTAGTCAAAACATTTTGTCATTTATGTTTTCCAAATAATTTCTAAGTATAAGATTTTTATAAAATTTCGGCATGACCTGTTCGTATTTACTCATTTTCCAAAGTCGTAGAATTTATCAAAAACCAAATTTCAAACCACAAGTTATATTTACAAACTCAACGCAATCGCTTTCCATTTAAAACAAGTCTAACGAGTCACTAAAACTCTCATTGGGCTTTTAGGCCCATTAAGCCTTTAAAACGCCAAAATACAAAATAAGCAAGTCTGATATACTAAAAAGATAACATACGAGTTCTAGGTTCATCAATAAGCTACCACAAGCTCATAATAAGCCAAGATATAATAAGCCGAACCCATAAGCTTATGGATAAGCTTGGGCCGTGGGTTTTTGTTATGAGTAACGTGGGCTTTTAAGGCCCATTAAGCTTTATTTGGGCTTATTGGTTAAGTCAAATAAGCTTAATGTTTTACCCTTCCAAAAATAATCTAGAAATAAGTATATAAAATTTAAGTTACAAGAAATAAGCTTAAGATAATATTTCTTTATGTTTTCCTTATTTATTCGTGTATATGTATATATTAAACAAGCTCCAAAATAAACAAACAAGCTCTCAAATAAGCTCATAGACATAAGCCGAATACAAAAAGCTCAAAAGTACAAATATTATTACATGAAAATAACCACGATCACAAAACTATGATTTCCTTGTATTTATTTTTAAGATTTTCGAACCATATGTACACCTTTTTAAGGTTTATGTATTTTCAAAATCATTCTTTTTACAAACAAGTTGTACAACAAATGTTTATGCATCAAGAAGAGTAGAAAAGTACAAGTTATTTGAGGAGTTGAAGACTTACAAAGAAATATGGTTTTTAGAGATGAACAAAGACCAAGAACAACCCAAACGTTGTTTGTTTTATACCCGAATGATCTTAGATGATCAAACCTTCAACTTGTCTTCAAATATAAATGATCAAAGATGGAAAATGTAAGGATTTTGTAAGGGTTTGTGTTTGTTCGTGTGTTTTAGAGAAAGAGAGAGTGCAAGAGAATTGTTTTTATGTGTGTAGGAAGAATGAATGAGAATGTAAGATATTAACTTAAGTTATATGACCAAGTTTCACACACGCACACACATATGTGTGTGCCTTTTGGTTTGGGGGACAAGAAATAGGGGACCAAAATGATCCACCTATCAAATGAGAGTTAGGACAATATGGTTGCTAGGATCATGGAAGCTTGTTTAGGAATGATTTCAAATTTGAATCCTATGTAAATATATACATGCATATCCGGTTACCAGAGACCAAAGGGGGGGGGGGGACCAAAATGGTTTCTAACTTTCTAGGGAACTAGTGCTCAAAGATGAATTATATTACCAAGCATGCATGCACAACAAAGTATATATAAATTCCACGGAACACGTAGATAACGAAACTAGTAACGGTATCACAAAAAATTACGAAATTTTAAACATTGCCTTAAAACATAAAAAACGTGGTTATTTCCAAAATTCCTATTAACGTTCTGGTGCCAAAGCACGGTTCGCTCCACCGGATGATTCCTCAATAATATGGAATAACATCCCGGTTAAACGGTCAAGCTAAACGAAACTCTACAAATTGTAAATTACTACACAGAAAACGCTAAAATATTGACACGGAATTTATCGGGTTTTTTTCACATTCTTATGTATATTTTACGAATAGTGTCCGTTACAGAAGCTCTGTCCCAAAGCTTAGGACGCAACCTCTCTCTGCCCGCGGGGCAAGAGTTGGATAAAAAGGTGGTGTGTATCTCTTTTGGCAAGTTGATCTTCAGGATCTCAGGTGAACTCACGACCCCTAAAACTCCGACCACCCATCGGAGCCGTCTTATATTCTCTTGGAATTCCAGCGCGACTTTGACAAGTCGGAATACGAGATCTCTGCTTCAGACGCTGACCTCAATGGGTCCATTGAACTCGTGGGGGGGTGATATGCGTATATATATTGTGTGTGTCGGGAGTGTTGGGGGGATGCGGAGAGGTTGGTGGGACCTGGGGTGGATTGGAGAACTAGTATCGGGTTTTTGGTGCAGTGAGCCAGAGGGTGTGTGAGAGCGAGTGGGTGACTCGAACAGTTTCTTTGATGTAAATTCAATTTGTAGGCAAGGATCCTCATCCAATGGTATAGCAAGCGTTCATCAGCCATGCATTTCCTTCAACTTTGAAACGTGAAAACGTCCTATGAATCTAAACCTCAACTTCTCCTGGAGAGTTCTCAAGACGATAGGGCTACTATTCCTACTTTGGTAATAAATCTTAAAAGCGTCCAATATAACGAAGTTTCAAACTTTCCCCGTTTTGCCAAAACGTATCACTACACTCCTTTCCAAGGAGATTACTTTCAACAAAGCCTTTTATCACCTGAAACCTAGGCGGTCTAAGACTTGAAACTCAGGGGAGGTTTATTCGTCTTACGTCAGCATATAGCTCATTGTAAACGATCACGGGCGGCTTGGATACGGCTCTTGATTTGAACTATTTTCTCGGTTGTCGTGGATGATCTCTGGGCCAGTGAGCTGACTATCTCCAACTTCAACCCAGCAAATAGGTGACCGACACTTTGCGAGGACCTTGCATACTTTGCAACTGTGTGGGTGTTTTGTAAAACCATGATGGGTTAATGACTGGGGAGCCCTACAAACAACGCCTCGAACGAAGAAGCCTTAATGCTGGTATGGTAACTATTATTGTACAGAAATTCTACCAACGGTAATTGTTTATCCCAACCTTTTCCAAAGAGAGTACACGCGCACGAAACACTGATTCTAATGTTTGAAATGGTTTTCATCTTCACTCGTGACGCATGCGGTCCTTGATGGTAATTATACTCAATCCAAATAGATACCTAAGGCTTTATTAAGGGACTTCACCGAAAATGTGAAACGTAAATTCTCCCATCACGATCAGAGATGATCAAAACTTGGCCACACTAACCAAGCTTTGAGAAACTCCACTTCCCTTCAAGTACAGTCTCATTAACTTCTCTAACGTGTCATCTTCTCGCATAGGCAAGAAATGAGCAAACTTAGTAAGACGATCAACAATTACCCAAATTGTGTCTTGACCAGTTGCCGTCTTCGACAATTATAGTCACCAAAATGCAAACAAAGTAATATGGTGTGACACCATTGTTATATTCTTCCCATTTTTCGATTCCATTGTGGTTTACGCGTGGAGTTGAACCAACTAACCAGACTGTTCTGATATTCCCTAACATCTTAATCCTTTGAGCACACATGTATAACACACTTGCCTGACAATAAGTGGCCAATTTATTTTGCCTTCATGATTGGGGCCACCAATAATTAGCTTCCCTTAAGTCCCTTGATACATCTTGTTCCCGATACTCCAGGCATGGGGATGGAATCGATAGGCAACAGTTCCTACTTTAGCAATGATCTTGAAAGGTCCAATATAACGAGGGTTTAACTTTCCCCGTTTGCCAAAACGTATCACTCATTTCCAAGGAGATACTTTCAACATGACCTTATCTCCTACTTGAAACTCAAGAGGTTTTCATCTTACGTCGGCATAGCTCTTTTGACGATCACGGGTGGCTTGGATACGGCTCTTGATTTGAACTATTTTCTCGGTTGTCTCGTAGATGATCTCTGGGCCAGTGAGCTGACTGTCCCCAAATTCAGCCCAACAGATGGGTGATCGACACTTACGCCCATACAACGCCTCAAATGGAGCAGCCTTAATGCTGGTATGGTAACTGTTATTGTACAAAAATTCTACCAACGGTAAGTGTTTATCCCAACATTTTCCAAAGTCGAGTACACAGGTACGTAGCATATCCTCCAATGTCTGAATGGTTCTCTCACTCTGGCCATCGGTCTCTGGATGGTAAGCTGTACTCATATCCAATCGAGTACCTAATGCTTTATTGAGGGACTTCCAAAAATGTGAAGTAAATTTCCCATCACGATCAGAGATGATCAAAACTGGTACCCTATGCTTTGAGACTACTTCCTTCAAGTATTGTCTCGTCAATTTCTCTAACGTGTCATCTTCTCTCATAGGCAAGAAATGAGCAGACTTAGTGAGACGATCAACGATTACCCAAATCGTGTCTTGCCCAGCCGCCGTCTTTGGCAACTTAGTCACAAAGTCCATTGTGATATTCTCCCATTTCCATTGTGGGATCTCTGGTTGAACCAACAAACTAGACGATTTCTGATACTATATCTTAACCTTAGCACATGTCAAACACTTGCTGACATATGTGGCGATCTCTGCCTTCATGTTAGGCCACCAATACAGCTTCTTCAAGTCCTGATACATCTTATCCTATCCAGGATGGATGGAATACTTTGACTTATGCGACTCATGCATAATCAAGGCCCTCAAATCACCAAAACACGGAATCCAACTTCGATTGTTCAAACATAACGTTCCGTCAGCACGAGGTTCTAATTTGTTAATCATACCCTGTAGATCCTCCTTGATGAAGTTCTCTTCCTTTCTGGCTTCTGATTGAGCACTCAAAATTTGCTTAGGAAGGTTTAACCCTATTGTCATAACTAAGGCTCGAACTCGTAGCGGCTTGCTTCTCTCCTTTCGACTTAGGGCATCAGCCACCATGTTCGCCTTCCCTGGATGATATCGAATCTCACAGTCATAGTCGCTCAACAGCTCTAACCAACGTCGTTGTCTCATGTTCAACTCCTTCTGATCGAGAATGTGCTGCAAACTCTTATAATCAGTGAACACAACGCACTTTGTACCGTACAGATAGTGTCTCCACATCTTCAAGGCAAACACTACTGCTCCTAGTTCCAAATCATGAGTGGTATAGTTCTTCTCGTGAACCTTGAGTTGGCGGGATGCGTAGGCTATGACCTTCTCCCTCTGCATCAAAATTGCGCCCAACCCTTTATGCGAAGCATCACGGTATACCACAAAGTTCTCACTTCCCTCTGGTAAAGCCAAAATCGACGCACTACATAATTTCTGCTTCAACAACTAAAACGCAGCTTCTTCCTTTTATACCCCATTCAAATTTCATGCTTTTCTGAGTCAACTTCGTCATAGGCCTAGCGATTTTTGAGAAACCTTTGATAAATTGTCGGTAGTAACCGGCCAATCCTAAAAACTGGCGAATCTCGGTTGGTGTCTTGGGTGACGCCCAATCTTTGATTGCCTCAATCTTCGCGGGATCAACGTGAATGCCTTCATTATCAATCACGTGACCAAGAAATTATACCTTTGACAACCAAAACTCACACTTTGAGAACTTGGCGTACAATTCTTCCTCCTTCAATAACTTCAAAATCAACTTAAGGTGTCCTCCATGCTCCTTTCTACTCTTGAAGTAGATCAAAATATCATCGATAAACACAATCACGAATCTATCCAGATACGGTTTGCACACCCGATTCATCAAGTCCATGAATACTGCCGGTGCGTTAGTCAAACCAAACAGTATTACTTGGAATTCGTAGTGGCTATAGCGAGTCCTAAATGCTGTCTTTGGAATGTCTTCCTCACGAACTCTGAGTTGATGATAACCAGATCTCAGGTCGATCTTAGAGTAGACTCTTGATCCTTGCAATTGATCAAACAAATCGTCGATTCTCAAAAGTGGGTATCGATTCTTCATAGTAAGTTTGTTTAGTTCTCGGTAGTCGATACACATTCAAAAAGAACCATCTTTCTTCTTGACAAACAAAACTGGTGCTCCCCAGGGTGAGGAACTCGGTCTTATAAATCCTCTGTCAGAAAGTTCTTGCAACTGGGTGAATAACTCTTGCATTTCGGCTGGTGCTAATCAATACGGGGCTCGTGCTACAGGTGCAGCACCGGGGACTAAGTCGATTTGGAATTCAACTTGTTGAGCAGGTGGTAATCTAGGCAGATCATCTAGAAAGACTTCCGAAAATTCCCATATGATTGGCACGTCCTCAAGTCGCTTCTCCTCCGACTTATCTTCAGCCTTCTTGGATGTAACTTGCGCTAGGTAGACCTGACATCCCTTCTGAATATACTTATGGGTCTTCGTACATGATATGATGTTCAGCTTACTTCCGTTGCCATAATCGTCACCTCGGATTATCAATACTTCATCTCCATAAGGAATACGGACGACCTTCTCGTAACAGACGATCAACGCGTGGTACTTCGCCAACCAATCCATACCGATGATGACGTCAAAACTACCAAGTTCTACGGGCATTAAATCTATGTCGAACGGATAACCTAATAATCCTAATGTGCAACCACTAAGAACAATATTGGTTTTTAAAATTCTTCCATCGGCAAGTTCTACAACATAACTAGTGTCTAAAGTGGATGGTGCAACATCAAGCAAAGCACTAAAGGTAGTCGACACAAAACTTTTATCGACGCCCGAATCAAATAACATGGAAGCATAACAGTTATTGAGAGGAAACGTACCCGTGACAACGTTGGAATCAGGGTTTGTTCCTCCTCCACCATTGGCGTAAGCCTTTGCTGTAGCCTCGTTACCTCAAATCTTGTTTCCAACTCTATTTCTTGTCTGATCTCCACGATTCTGATTCCTCAGCTTAGGACAATCATTCCTGAAATGTCCCTGTCTCCTACACTCATAACAACCAATACCCTGCTGATTTCTAATTGCGGCTCTCTAAGTGTTTGGGGGCAACAACAGTCGTACAATCCCTAGTCAGGTGCCCAACCTTCTTACAGTTATGGCACTTCACTGTACATGGCCCTACATGGTGGTATCTGCACTTGTTGCAGAGTGGGTGAGGTCCAGCATACCCTCTCTTCTCATTGTTCCCGGCCGTGTGAGCTCTAGCCACATTCTGCCCACTAGTGTTTAGTCTCTTGAATGGCGGTTGTTGTCCACGGTTATCCCTTGGGTTACTTTCCATTCTCCTCTTATTCTCAGCACTCCTTACAGCATAACCCTGTAGCTTCTTGTCCATCAATTGGTTAGCAATGCGTATGGCATCTTAAAGTCTAGCCGGATTCCTAGCAATCACATTTCCTTGGATGTTATCTGGTAACCCTCCAATAAACCTCTCTAATCTGTCCTCTTCATCAGGGACCATTCTAGTACACAACAAAATTAACTCTTGAAACCTTTGAGTGTAAGCAGTCAAGTCGTTTCCTTTTACCGTAAGATTCCACAATTCAGTCTCCATCTTCTGAATCTCGTTCCTTGGACAATACACCTCAGTCATCAACTTCATAAGTCCAGCCCAATTCATGGCATATGCAGGATCAACACCAATTGTTCTCTTATGAGAGTTCCACCAAGTCAAAGCATTGTCCTGCAGTGTGCATGTAGCATATTTCACTTGATACTTCGATGGACAATTACTAATGTTTAACACAGTCTCCATTTTCTCGAACCAGCGGGTCAATCCGACAACGCCTTTAGTTCCTGAGAATTTATGTGGCTTGCACTTCAAGAAGTCTTGGAATGTGCACTCTCGAGCCACCGACATGAAACCTCCATAATTCATGTCATGATTTCCATTCATGTTTCCATTTCCTCCATTTCTGTTTCCTCCGTTTCCTCCATTCCCATTTCCTCAATTCCCTCCATTTCCATTTCCTCCGTTTCCTACATTCCCATTTCCTCCATTCCCTCAATTTCCATTTCCATTTCCTACATTTCCATTTCCTTCATTCTCATTCAGGGGTTCAAGGTTCATTGCGACTTCACGAGCCTCTATCTCTTCAGCTACTCGGCGAGTAACCAATTCTTCGATCTCCTCATGGGTCATAGATGCTCTGGATCGTGTGTTAGGCATCTTCCTACAACACAACAACGTAAAACTTGGTGAGATTTCTAAGTGATGCGAGATTGATAACGGTATTAAATAAAATTTACGGTCAATTCACAAAGAAAAACATGATCGAAATATATTCCTGGAAACCCCATAATTCATGATACAAAAAGCATAAGTAAATCAGATCATGACGCCATATCATAGGTAAATATCAATTTCATATCATCGAACATTAGTGATTACATCACATTGGTTTCAAAATACAAAAAATACGAGTTTCTAACACTACGGTCATTACTAACGCTACTGCTCATACTGCAATACTAATAAACATATCTAAGGACGGTAGCCCATGTGCTTCCTAGCATACGCCTCAAGTCTGCCAACTCTCACTCGGTCATAAAATCGAAGTCGTCGTATCTGCCTCAGCTCTCTCTGCATACGTGACATGCCGCGCTGGAATCGGTCAACTCTCTGACTCTCAACACTCGCGGTGCCTCTGAGCCTCCTGTTATCCCTCTCCAACTCAGCCACCCACTCAGTCAAAGCAGTGACTGCCGACTCAACCCCAACAATCCTATGTCCCTGCTCTCTCTAAACTCCCTCAATAGCCTGTATACGATGGACTGGGATAGCCTGGGTGTGATCATGGAACCTCTGAACCAAATCTCCTAATGTCTCATATGTAACCTCTACTGCTCCCTCCTGAGCAGGCTCAGGAATATCCCCCGGCATCGCAGGATGCGTAACCCTCTCACCTCTGACCTCAACCGGGCCTCTCACACCCGTCTCACTCTCCTCTCGATCAACAGCCTCAACTACAACTCTAGCATCAATCCCTCTATCCCTAAGAGCATCTGCGTAAGCGAAACACTCATCAATATCTGCCTGAATCTCTAGATCAATATCCTGCTCTATGTCACACCCCCAAAATCGGTCTGTAGCGGAATGGTAACATTGGAGTGCAACTTCATAGCACAAGGTACAAGTCACAGAAAACGACTCTAAGTGAGACGTCTTGAAAAGTCAACCATTCGATGATTTTTATAAATATCAGAGTTGCAATAGATCCCATTAGTAATGTAATAGAAAACATTTTCAAAACATTTATCGAATGGTACTCAAATCATAAAGCCTTAAAAATATATATCCGCGCGACTCGTATACTCCCAATGCTCAGCTAGCAAAAATAATAACCTGAGAAAATACACGCAAAAACGTCAACAATAATGTTGATGAATTCATAGGTTTAGGTAAAAGCAATGTTGAAATAATTTCAGTAATATTTCAGTAAGAAAAGTAGCGTTACAATATTTCAAAGTATTATTTTTCGAAATTCAAGTAGTGATTCAATAAATCTAGTAATGTTCAGTAGTGGACCACAAGACTTAAGTAAGGGCACACTATGTACGTATTCCATAGTCCAAAACATGTAATGTAGACGAGAGAAATAAATTCATTAAGTCTAAAAGAACATGAATTATTGCACAAAGCTCATGACACTGAAACACTAACAAATGATGATAGAGGAAGTTGGTGTTGCAAGACATCCAAGTATTATTCTCCGAGAGTTGGTGCGGCTAAACACCCAAGTATTATTCTCTCTTAGAGTTGATGTTGCAAGAACATTAACATGTATTATGAGAGGGAGTTGGTGTTGCCATACATCCAAGTATTATTCTCTTAGAGTTGGTGCGGCCAGACACCCAAGTATTATTCTCTTCGAGTTGATGTGGCAAACACCCAAGTATTAACATATGATGAGAGAGAGAGAGGAAGAAGGTGTTGCAAGATATTCAAGTATTATTCCCTTAGAGTTGGTGCGGCCAGACACCCCAAGTATTATTCTCTAAGAGTTGATGTTGCAACCGCCCGAGTATTAATTCAATTGTAATTGTATCCAGAATGTAAAACAAGCATGAAATCTCCCTTAAGAAGATTAAGGAAACATTTAGGTAATATATATGGGCTATGAACGCAAACTGTCAGTTATAAGTACTTGTGTATATAAAACAATTTAGCATGTATCACACATGTATTAAAATTCAGGTAGTAAGCAAGTAAAGGCTCTAGTAAAAATAGTCTTGTAGTGCTTAAGTAGTAGAAATCAATGAGTTTACTTGGTAAAACGAGCATATATTCTCACCCCGAAAATAGTTTATGAAAACAATTAAAAGAGAAAAGGTGGGGCTATGAACTCACCTCGAGTGAATGGTAATCAACAAAGTATATCACAATAGAAAATGCGTCACGGAAACGATCGAATGCAACCTAATCCAATATAGGTCGAGTAAGCACTAAGCACCTTGATTAACTAATATATATATAATCATATATAGCTACATCACCATCTAATTGCGTTTGTGAAATCATATTTATAAGGTTAAAACGTTTATAAATATTTCATTAGTGAAAACGACGTAACTTTATCGTTTTAAGCCCGTTTCTTATGTCCATGTTTTCGTATTAAGACGACGTATCAAAATATGACATTTTTGTATTTCATGTCCTCTGATGAACAGTATTTTTTACTGTTCACACCAGTTATAAAGTTATTTTTATAGTTTTAGTTGTCGTAAATGTAATAACTTATTCGTTTTAAACCCGATTTTAGCGATTCCTTCGAGCACGTATTTGTAATTGAAAAATGTATCAAATTATTACATTTTATAAATTTGGGTCTAGTGATGAATAGTAATTTTTACTGTTCATAGTTTATAAAATTACTTTTATAAACTTTAATTACCGTAAACGTCGTATTTTATTCGTTTTAGCTCCGTTTTTAGCAATTCTTTCGAGCACGTTCTCGTAATTAAATGTTCAATTTATTTATGATGTTTTTTTCCAAAATAAAGTCCCTAATGAACAGTAACTCTTTTATAAAATTATTTTTATAAAAGTATTAATTATCGTAAACTTGTAATCGTCGTATCTCATTCGTTATAAATCGGTTTTTCGAGTTCTTTATATGCTTACGATCCTTGTAATATGTAGTATTTTTATAAAACATAAAATCCATGCCTAAAAATTCGGACCAAAACAGCCCCTTAAGTAATTTTTGTTAAAAATATGTTAAAACTTGTTTTTGTAACTTTCTAGCTTAACCACTTTGTTACAAGTCCATTACAATACTTATAATCCCATTGTAACATGATATTACCAACCACATAACATGTGTAAAAGTATATAAAATCATGACAACAAGTAGAAATCCATTTTACATGTTCGAAAGTATCCTAAATGGTGATTAACTATATAGAACTCATATATGCATAAAATGATAAATGTAAAGACATAAAGGGTTTTAAATAACCTTAGAGTGATGTAATATGATAACCAACACAATCTAAACCCTTGTTTAGACACCAAACCCTAGCTTACACAATCAAAGAAACTCTCAAATCAATGAAACCCTAATCTTTCATTTTTCTTGCTTAACACTTGTAAAGGCTTAACCAAGCCTTCAAACCTTCTTAGTATGTCTTAGATATGATGTAGTAATTCTTGTATAAGTGGTAGAAAAATTTGTATGGGTTGTTTGTTTGGTGTGAGAGTGAGCCGTGAGCTAGAGGGAGAGACAAAGAGAGTTTGTGTAGTTTTTTGGTTAATGAAATGAGATGTGTGTGATAAACTAACTAGTGCATGCCTTATATATCACTAGTACTTAGTCAAAGATTATATGTATTAGTCTTGGGACAAGATGAGGCTTTTAGGAAAGTCTTGGTCAAGACTACTATACATGGCTAGGTAATAAAGAGTCTTGGTTGTACAAGGTCCTAGCTAAGTGTTTGTGTGCTCATGGTTCCCTAATATGGGAAGCATCCTACGAAAATAAGGAGGGGGGAGGTGCTAGTTGGTGATTTTTGGTCTTATAAAAAATATCTAGCATTTACTTGAAGCCTAAGTTGTAGTTTAAATGTATAAAGGTAATACTGGTAAAGTGTATGTTCTAGTTGATTTATTTTATGTACAATATGACCAACAATGTTAACATAGATGAAGTTTTATAAAAACTTTGGGTATTGGGTATAATAATGTGTATTTGTTGAAGCGTAGAAATGTTTTGGTGGTTCCGGGAATACCTAAACGCAATTTATCGCGAAACGTAACGTTTTACGTAACCGATAAAAATAAAACATAATAAGTTAATTATTACTTTAGTAAAAATAATATAATGATTGCTTGACGTAAACTTTAATTTGTTTGGTGCCCGTTTACGTTGATTGTTGATTTTTAGTTTACGCGATTTAACGTGACGATTAAAATTAAAAGCAAACGCGAAGAAAAAAATAATATATACAGTGAATTAAATGGCGTCGTTCATTGATCAAAAATTACGGATTGTTACACTCTAAGTGAGGTTCATCACTAACCCTGACAATAACATCATCCCTTAAACTAGTCTCTCTAGGATCTACCTCTACATCTGCCAAATAACCAGAATCCTTAACTTTCTTAGGCGATGGTACCAAATCAGCACGGACAGGAGATAGAGCTCCGGATACAAGTGGTAATGCAGGTACAGATGTCATAGGGGACCTACATCTCTTGCGAGATGGCCCCGCAGAAGTACTCGGTAAATCAGGAGAAGAATGATCTGACAATAAGTGTCTCGATAAAGAATCGGACGAAGCATCTGAATGAAAGTCTGATGATGCCTCTGATGATGAATCTGAAGAAGAATCTCGAGTTGAATCATCTGGAGAAAAATAATCTGATAAAGAATGATCGATAGAATGTCTCACAGCAAGCTGCTGAACAAGTAACGGTCCAACCCTCTTCCTCGCAGTCATCATATGTACCGGTCCATTAGGATGGTAGCGGTACGGTCGACCATGAGGAATAGGCTGTCCAGGTGCTAGAATCATAACTCGACGACGAGGTATGATAGGTGATCTCTGGGTAGAAGAGGTAATCTCAGTGAAAGGCGTACCATGAGTAGGTGATGGTGGTGTATCTGGTGTATCACTGTCTGTGGTGTCATCAGCCGATGAAAAAAATGGTGAGACAGCTGGTAATGGTGGTATATGGTCTGATGATGGATCCTCAGATGGATCAGGCTATGTCTCAGATGCAGGTGAGTAATCAGGAGACGCTGGTGTATAGTCTGGGGATGGTGGTATAGTAGGTGTTATGATAGGTGTCTTTGTGGGTATCACTGTAGTGTCAGTCTGAGTAGTGGGTGGAGTAATCACTGGTGTGGTGTCGGGAATAATGGTAGGGATAGTACCGAACAAGATCACTCGTCCAGCAGGTGTCCCCATGCTATCCTCGGATGAGTCTGATAAAACTGAAATAACTGAAATAGCCATGACCTGCACAAGCAAAGTTTATATAAATCGTCTTTATATCAACCAAGCATGATGCAAACATATGAATGGGTGAATGAGTAACTGGATGAATGCAAAATGAATGGATGAATGAGTGAGTCATCGAGTACGTCATGATGGGATGAAATAAGAAATACCTATAGTAATATTAGTTATACTTAGTATTTAATACATATATATTATTACATAGTATTTAATTATGTATACGTACTATGTAAAATCATGTAAGACACATAATCACGTAGGATCACATACTGGTTATAGTCCAGACTTAGTTTATACTACCTGGTTCTCTATAACCTTGGCTCTTGATACCAATCTGTCGCACCCCCAGACGGGGCCTGGACGGAATACGTGTCCGGAGGCGTAACGTTCATGAGCATCTCAAGTACAATGCATAAAGAACGACCTCATAGGGTACGTTTTGAAAATAAAACACGTTGCGTAAATTTTAAAATAATCAAGGTTTTACATCGATTCAAATTAAAAAGGAATTAAAAGACAATACGAGGAAGCTTAAAAGACTTCAACAATCGGTATTTAAAAGACAAAAGATAAAATCCTAATAAACCGGTACAGGCAAATAGACTTCACATAAGTCAAGCAACGACATCCATGCTAAGCACCTGAGAAAAACATGCTTAAAACGTCAACATAAAGTTGGTGAATTCATAGGTTTAGTTCAAACATTGTAATAGTGGACCACAAGATTTCAAAACGTATGCGACAATTATAACAGATACAACTTCACATAAAGAGGTATTTACGTTAAACTAAGCTCATGACACCGAAGCTAATTCTGAACGTAGCATATAACATGCCAAATAATTGCTTGCCTTTACACGTGTCCGACCAAAGACCACCTAACTAGATTCGACATGACATATATTCGTTAGTCCTTGGACATAATGGCGAACGAGTGAGCGCTAACTACTCACCCAGATAGGGAGTAATTAGTCCCCATTAGATCTATTTATTCACATCGCGAGCTCCCTCAAAAATACCGGATCCTCTGGTCAAGAAATTAACAGTTCAAGATAGTTCGGGCCAAATAGTGGTGCTAACGCTACTTAGGCAACATGCAAAACAGTGAAAACTCACGTATAGTACTATGTGGTGTCCAGTTTTAAAGAAAGTAATGTTTCTTCACCCTAAGTTATAAAACATTTTATTTCAAAACGAGTAAAAAGTGGGGCTATGAACTCACCTAGATGATAAGTGTAAAGGTACACGTACAAAAGTAGGGTCCTTGGGAACGAACTGGTACACGGGTATAACCTAAAGAATTATGGGTTTCGATTTAGACTCAAAGTTAACGAATGTGATTGATGCATGAACTATTATTATTCATTTTTGGTAAACGTTATTTGTATATTAAAAACGTTAGTGATCGGTTTTTATAAAATGTTTTCAGAGTTTATAAGTAAAGTACGGATTTAAATATTATATTAATTATAATAAATATAATACTATAATTATTATAATCGTAAAAATAACTTGTTATTTAAAATTTGAACATATCTAAATCCGTTAAGTAAATTAGTCAAAACGTTTTATTTATTTTGTTTTTTTTTTTCTAAATAATTTCTAAGTATAAGATTTTTATAAAATTTCGGCATGACCCATTCGTGTTTACTCATTTTCCAAAGTCATAGACTTTATCAAAAACCAATTTCAAACCACAAGTTATATTTTACAAACTTAATGCAATCGTTTTCCATTTAAATCAAATCCAACGAGTTACTAAAACTCTTATTGGGCTTTTAGGCCCAACAAGCCTTTAAAATGCTAACGTACAAAATAAATAAATTCGATATACTAAAAAGATAACAAACAAGTTCTAGGTTCATCAATAAGCTACCACAAGCTCATAATAAGCCAAGACAAATAAGTCGAACCCATAAGCTTATGTAAAAGCTTGGTCCGTGGGTTGATGTTATGGGTGACGTGGGCTTTAAGGCCACTTAAGGCCTATATGCAGCTTATTGTAAGTCATAATAAGCTTAAATGTTTTAAAAAGCCCTTCAAAATTAACAAGAAATAAGCATAATAAATATAAGTACAAGAAATAAGCATGAGAAATAATATCTTATGTTTGTCCCTATGTCACACGTGTACATAAATAATATTAACAAGCTCTAAAATAATCAAACAAGCTCTCAAATAAGCTCCCACATATAAGCCGAATATAATAAGCTCAAAAGTATAAATATTATTACATGAAAATAACCACGATCACAAAACTATGATTTCCTTGTGTTTCTTTTTATAAAACTCGAACCATATGTACACCCTTTTAAGGTTTATGTATTTTCAAAATCATTCTTTTTACAAATAAGTTGTACAACAAACATTTATGCATCAAGAAGAGTAGAAAAGTACAAGTTATTTGAGGATTTGAAGACTTACAAAGAAAAATGATTTTTAGAGATGAACAAAGACCAAGAACAACCCAAACGTTGTTTGTTTTATACCCGAATGATCTTAGATGATCAAACCTTCAACTTGTCTTCAAATATAAATGATCGAAGATGGAAAATGTATGGTTTTTGTATATGTTTGTGTTTGTTCGTGGGTTTTAGAGAGAACAAGAGAGAAAATGAATTTTGTGTGTGAAATGGTTATGAAAGAATGAGAAGCACATGAATATATAACTACAAGGATCATACACACACACTCACACACACCTTGTGTGTGCCGATGGTTAGGGGACAAGAAATAAGGGACGAAAATGATCCTTTTATCACAAGGTTTCTAGTACTAGTCCTATTTCCATAAACCATGCAAGCTTGTCTAGGAATAATGTTCAAAATTTGAGTCCTATGCATGTATGCATGCATATTCGGTTATGGATGAGACAAAAGGGGGGGGGGGGGGGCAAAAATGGCCTCACTTCTTTAGGAATCCTAGTCTCCAAAAACATTTAATTTTCAAAGCCTTTGCATGCACATGCACATGCATAGATTAAAACGCGAATCATGTAAATAACGAATCGAGTAACGGTAACACGAAAAATTATAAAATTTTAGATATTGCTTTAAAACATAAAAACGTGGCTATTGCCAAAATACTACAACGTTTGGCGTCCCGGTTCGCTCCCGGCGACGATTCTCAAAAAATCACGGAACAACTTCCCGGTTACACGGAAAAACTTAACGAAACTTTTAAAAATTCAAATTACTACACGGAAACGGCTAATTTATTAAACGGAAATTTTCGGATTGTCACATATGTTTACCCATTTCATCATGCAATACGTGGGATCCGCCTTCATCACTATATAAACCATTCTCATCATCCTCTCGTTAGAGATGAACTATAATGATACCATGCCAATGCTAGTGTTACCCCTGCTACAGAAAACTTTTACGGGGTCTTTACCATCCAAACACGGTAAACCAAGCATCCGAGCACAAATAGCGGCGTATGGTTCAAAAGGAAGACACCTCTAGACAAAGCATAAGTCTAGCATAACATGATCAAGAACCATATCATACTAGACTGGGGGAATTGATGACGTATAGTATGTATAACAGGCCTCTGGGCCTGGGCTGTACTAATCACATTTGGGCCCTGGCCCAACTAAATGGATAACATGCATAACAGGCCAGAACTAAGCCCAGAGTCACACTGGCATCGGTCCAGATATGGTAACATTCAATCCTATATTAATCTGCATTTAATGTGATTAGTCAACATTCAATCCTACATTAATTTGCATTTAATGTGATTAGTCAACATTCAATTCTACATTAATTATTGGTCAACAATCAACCATATATTTAATGATAAGCAAAATACAAGGAAACCCTAGTACTAGACTCATCTATAAAAGGGGGTCCTCTGACACCTCAAAAGGTATGACTTTCTCACATTTCCCAATACACACACATACCTCTGATAACATGTGTTCTTACTCTCACGTCGGAGTCTAATCGTGGGGTCTGTCCTCACGGTAAGGCTAACGGTTTACCTTTACTTGTGCAGGAAGTCATCCAATTATTTTGTTTAGTGCAAGATCCAACCCGGAGATAGCTTGCCGGCCCGACCCAACAAGCAATCTTGAACCATCTCACACACGGTGATATATTTTGTACTAACAAGTTGGCGCCATCCGTAGGACTCGAACCCACGACCACGTGGTCCGGGACAGCCGATGACGGCTCGTCCTCCGGGACAGCCGATGCTGGCTCGTCTTCAGGGACAGTCGAGAAAATCTACTAACTTATTCTAAAAATATTCATTGCACGTAAGAATCCAAATTAAAATCAAACATACGAAGAGCATGAGTAAGAGCAACATAAATTGTTATCCGCTGGCCTTAAGACGAATGCAATATTCGCACTATTGTTCGTGCCATAGGCGATTATAAAAGGTATATGTTTACCCATTTCATCATGCAATACGTGGGATCCGCCTTCATCACTATAAATCATTCTCATCATCCTTTCGTTAGAGATGAACTAGAATGATACCATGACAATGCTAGTGTTACCCCGGCTACAAAAAACATATTCTTTTTACGGGGTCTTTACCGTCCAAACACGGGAAACCAAGCATCCGAGCACAAATAGCGGCGTATGGTTCAAAAGGAAGATACCTCCAGACAAAGCATAAGTCTAGCATAACATGGTCAAGAACCATATCATACTAGACTGGGGGGACTTGATGACGTATAATATGTATAACAGGCCTGTGGGCCTGGACTGTACTAATCACATGTGGACCCTCACTTTGGCCCGGATATGACAACATTAATCAGTATTTAATGTGATTAGTCAACATCCAATCAGCATTTAATGTGATTAGTCAACATCCCATCAGCATTTAATGTGATTAGGCAACATTCAATCCTACATTAATATGCATTTAATGTGACTAGACTCACCTATAAAAAGGGGTCTTCTGACACCCCAAAAGGAAGTCATCCAATTACTTTGTTTAGTGCAAGATCCAACCCGGAGATGGTTTGCCGGCCCGACCCAACAAGCAATCTTGAACCATCTCACACCCGGTAACATATTTTGTACTAACATGTTGGATTAATATCGAAAGAACATACATATCACAAATACATAGATGATTAACCTAACTGTCTCAACGGGCTAGGGGCATTTAGGTTTACCATCATGTGTTTTCCGATCCCTATAGCATGGACATTCATCTTTATGTCCAACAACACCTGAAGGGACACATAAGCATGCTCGACAGCAACTATTACATGTATCCAAACAATTTCCACGATGATGCGTTTTAGAACAGCGGACTCCACATGCGTGTGGGCATTCTGTAAAACTCACATTTTAAAACCAATGTAATTCATTTGAATAAAGTTTCAACAACTTAACCTTTTGATTGTAACGGATACTTACGAGATGACTTTAACGATCCTTCGCCTCCAGCCTAATCAAAATCGAAAATATAGAATTAGGTCATACAGAATTATTAGCATATAGTATATAGATTTCAATAAGCACTTTTCAAAATTTACACCTTTTCAATATCATTTGTAGCTAGCTAGTACCTAGCTTATAGCGAAACAAATAAATACCGGTAATAAAAAGAATTGCGTACATATGAAAGGTTTAGGATGCTAATGGACAGCAAAAGGAAGATTAAGAAGAAGAAACTTGCTTGTTTGGCCATTTATGAACACAACAAAAATCAAATCCAAGCTTTACAATCTAATACACTAACTATTTATACATGCATTATAGTTATTTTCTAGTTAAATACTTGATGGCATTCACTAGGCTTTGATTTTAACTAAGGCTTAACTTCTTTGTTCTATATTTTGGCCATATATATGTGCTAGCTTGATTATATTGTTCGTATAAAATTTAGTGGAACATATAGATCTTCATCTTGGTTTATAATAGCTTTGGCAGTTTTATAAGTAGTAATTTAAGAAAAAAGATATAGTTAAGCCGAGTTATATGTGTAAGTGTAACCAATATGGGACTTTATCATGTTATTCTAGGCGTTGTGACTTATGTCAACTTTTTTTGAACAGCAGTTATTTGTAATGTACTAATTTCATTATATATGTAAAGTTCAACTTAGAAAAAATAAGAAAATGTTGCAATTATTGCAAATTCGTTCTTAAGCAACTAGTATTTTTGTTGTTGGGTGCAAAAAGGTTAATAACTGGTAATTATAACCCGAACGGGCTGCTTTTCAATAATGTGGGGAGCATACATGACTCACTCAACAGTTTTGGCTATGTGGGGGGGAGCATAGTTGACATATTTTATATGAAATTCGGATTAAATGAGATGTAATGGTTTTCATATTTTATTGATGGGGATATGATTGGAAGCAAGTTGGTTCTAATGGGTCACTTTCATTTGGTGCTGGCGTGCTGCTTGTGATTATGTCAAGTTCATATGGTTAATGTCCTAGAAATCTAACTTTCTGCTGTTAAAGTTGCACTTTAACAACCCATGGAGTGTGACTTTGTACTTGACTAGACAAATGTTTACTTGGACATTCAAAACGACTGTAGTTGTCATGAATAAAGGTGGCTCATTTTCTCGTTTGACAGGATCAAGCCGTAGCGTCTTATCAAGAATAGCAACCATCAATTGACCGAAACCATTTTAATATTGTAGCGATATTCTTGAACCTTTCCTCAATGATCAAACTGTTCCGCAAACATTATGTAGGCCTAGTTTTAGCTTATACATTAATGCCAAATGCAATGAACCTTTTCCTAAACGACCAAACTGTTCCGCCAACATATATGCAAGCTGATGATCATTACGATGCGGTTACACAAAGCTCAATGCTTTTTGTATTCAGCTTTAGTACGTCACTGGCATTTTGTTCTCAACCTGACGATATGTTCTTAGAAATATTAAAAAGGACAGTTTTGAAAAAAGACAGTATAGTTGTTTGAGATTAACAACAATAATACTGCCAAAGGCGTGTAGCTCAGTTGTTAATGGGTGGGGGCATCTTTGCACCCAACAAGCACAATGAAAGTGACCCATTAGAACCAACTTGCTTCCAATCACATATAGATCTTCATCTTGGTTTATAATAGCTTTGACATAATCACAAGCAGCACGCCAGCAACAAATGAAAGTGACCCATTAGAACCAACTTGCTTCCAATCATAAATATGAAAACCATTACTTCTCATTTAATCCGAATTTCATATAAAATATGTCAACTATACATTCTTTATAGTTTGCAATGTTGGAAGGTTCAAAAAGTCAAAGATTGAGTGCAACGATTGTCATATCACATGGACCTTTTCAAAACAACAATCCCCTTAAATCTAAAACAATACTGTACAAGTTTTAACCCAAACCCGCTTTAACCCGAATTTCAAAGTGGCCCATTTTGTACCCGTTACCCAAACCCACCCGACCCGTCCGTTTTGCCACCTCTTCCATATATTAGAAGTTGTGTTCAGTCTCTTTTGAGTCCATCCCAGTTAACATAAAAGATATCCTGCACTGTAATTATATAACATGTAACCAAGAACGCGGCCACAAGACCTGTGCAACCGGTAGAAATTGTAAACTGATTAACTCTTGTCAAAGACGAGAATTCTTAAACTTATGATTTTTACTGACCATTTAAAACATCTGCATTAACTACAAAAATTGGCAAGCATCTCCATCGACTCTAGTACTATTATCTGGTGTGATCCCCAAGCATTATACGATCGTCATCCCTAACTAATATATCAAATAACAAACTAAAGTATACCATTAACTATTAAGTAGCCATCAAGGGCCACCTAACTACTACTACTACAGGTTAGCTGGCTTCCATAATGCAGCCATAGAATCTTCAAGTATAGTATCTTCAGATATCTACATTACTGTTTTCCAAAGAACGAATTTGATTAATAGCAGCATATATAAATTCCTCATGATAAATTAAGATAATTCATTTTTACTTATTGCTAGTACTGTTGAGAGTTCGAGAAAGACCAGTGAGAACCTCATTATATCAGAAAAAGCACTTGAATCTGACCAATAAAATGCTTCCAATCTGATGATCAAGATAGAGCCATATAAAGGTATCAGATATAGAAAACTAAAATTTAGCCAGGAAAAAAATTAGGAAGACGGAACACGGAAAATAAGTTAAATTTCGCGAAGGACTTCTGTATCCTGTGAATGGCAGAGAAAACTGTAATAAGATGAAAAACCAAGTGATAATAGGTACATAATTTTTATACAAAATCATATAAAAGTCAACCAACCAACATGAGAACTAATAATCAGCATAAATATGCCCTCGAACGTCTTATCTTCATCATCATGATCCAATGTACCTAACTACAAAGATCAAGAACAAACGTTTTTAAGAACAATCAAAGATCAAGGGAGATGATTATTGATGCATTATTAACTGTTAGCAATGGAGAAACTGCTCTCCAAAACACTTGCATCTACTATTTTATTAACTTTCACTTCCCGTCACACCAAATTGTTCATTAAACAATTCTTCCCAAAATTCTTCATCAAGTTCGCTGTCTCCACACTCTAATCCATCAAGATCGTTCAATACCTCCTCTTTATCTCTTTTCGCTCTTCCAAATCCTTGCATTTCTAAAGCAAGTTCATCAAGCTCTGACATATTGAATCCAGAAGGATTCGGGTCATCCCATTCTTGAGGTTCATCTTTAATAAGCGTTGACCCGTCACCATAGTCAATAAACCGTCTCCTTTTATTCATGATGACATCTTCAAGATCATTTCTTTTACCATGATGAACCAACTTCTGGATAAAGTCGGGATTTTGCATTGCTTTTGCTAAAAAACTCATCATTTTTTGTTGCTTCTTTTCGGTTCCTTGTATCCTCAACTCCATGGCTTGAAGGTGGGCTCTAGTATTTTGTTGCTGCTGTCTGAGTTTCACTAATTCCATCATAAGAATTTGCTTGTCACGTTTCAAGCGTTTGACCTCACCGTCTATTCCATATTTTCCAACTTCGACGCATGGACTAACAGCTTGTTGTGGAGCCTGAGGCTGAGAAAGTGTCTTTCTTCGTTTAATATTCTTCAAATTGTGCCTCTTGCCCGTTATAAATCCTTCATTAGCAAACTCCCATATATCAGGATCAATTTTTCTAAAACCCTGCATCCAAGTTCAAAACTATGAAACAAACATGTTTCCAGCAGCATAATTCTACGCGCTAAATGTGTCAAACCGTAGCAGCCTCGCAGCAATTCCTAGAATAGGAAAGTATACTTTCTTCGTCACCAAGTAGATCAACAAGATAGGACACTTGACAACAGTAAACTGATAATGTTTTCAACCAACTAACATGTGGTTGGGATTGCTTAATAAACCAACTTATAAGTTCAATAAATGTTTCAAAAGCGGATAAGCTCTTTCAAATTAAGAAAAATACATTCAGGGAGCTTTTACTAAAAAGCAGACTGAGATTGCTTATCATACTGATTATTCTTGATGGATACAAAATTACAACTTTTCCCTTAAGTGAAATAAGTTTCTTTTAATAAGCTGATTATCTAAGCAATAACTATCAAACACCACCATAAAAACTATGAAAATCGGATTAGCAACAACTACTAAAACAAAGTATATAACACATCAAAATTCACATATATCAAATCAATGCAATGAAGTCAACATCATTATACATCAGATCCAAGGAAACTTCAAGGACAAAATTCAAGGAAAGGCGGTGTTAGGGAGTGCTTATTTTTTCTGCTTAAAAATAAGTACTTATAAACTGCTTAAAAATAATCACTTTTGAAAATATTGTTTGACTTTGCTTCTTATGTGAAAAATGCAAAATAATAGAAAGCATAATAAATTGTTGAAAAATCTAACAAAGTTTTTGGGTATTTGGTTTACTGTGACCGATTGACAACAGCAACAAAATCTTTAGTTGTTGTTTAAATTCGGTTGTCACCTTTTGGTGATTATTGATTCGTAAGTTGATAGATTCAAGAGACGAATAAAGATCGTTTGTTTATACACTACTAGTACTTGCATACCTAGCCGTTTGCTACAAACGGTATAGTGTGTGGAAGCTTAGAGGGAAATCAATACTTTGATCTTGTGGTTTCGCTGGTATTATACACAGGGTATATACGAAGTCGGTGTTTACGATTACCTGTAACGGGTGTATCGTTTCGTGATAAAAGATAAATGTTGTATATCTTGTTATTTATTGTATTCTACACGTGAACCATTATTCCGCTGTCGTTACGCGTGTAATTATTTGTTAATTTAGATTAAAACCTAAAAGTGGCATCACGAGCCATCGTGTAGAATCTTTTATTACATAAAATAAAATGGGGAAATTAAGTTGGTCAAATTAGAGTTTAATATTTATTTTATGCCCCGTGGGCGTTTTTTGTTAAATAGATTTGTTCTTGAAGGTTAATAAAATTAATTAGAGAGATTTAGGTTGTATCGCAAACTTTATATAAAATTGATATATTAATTGTTAATTGTTTTAGTTTTAGTTAATTGTTAATAAGGATCCTTGATAAAAAATAATGCAAATCTTATCATGGTTGATATTAGATTAAATTTGTTAATTGTTAAATAGATTTCTTTGAAATATGAATAAAACTACACATAATTTCTTAAATTATTTTCTTAAATGGTAAGATACTTGGATTCCATAATGCGGGAAGACCGCTTATTAGTGAATCAATGGGGCCTAAACTAAATAGTTAAAAAGTTTTATGTTGTATGTGGTATTTATTTATTTAGGCTTAAGCAATCGATTGTTTTCGATGTTTGGGACGGCAGTTTATAGGAGATAAGAGCCTTATATGTATAATTGCTTGGCTTTTATTTTAGTAATTAGGATCAGTATTTTAATGTTTGCACTGCCTTAATTGTTAGTGAGTTAAATAAATTGTTATTTAGTTTTGTTGATGTTTATTGTTTTATTTTAAGTTCTGAACTGGGAGAAAATAAAGCGTATTTTCTGAAAAACAAAAAATAAAACATGACTTATGATTTAATCGAAATAAGAATTTATCATGGGACTATATATTGCAAAAAGTCAAAATGGATCAGGCTTACATTCGGTGTAAAATTTCATTGTATCTAGACTAGCAATTTATAGTTTTAATGTGTTTTAAATTAAGTTTTAATTTTTATCAATGACGTAAATTTGCAAATAGTACTATATAGTTGCAAAGGATAAGGTTCGGGAGAATCATCAAGACTTCGGGTCTTGTAGATACCTTTACCATATAATAACTGACTAGTTGTAGTTCATTACTTGTTATTACTATGTAGGAAGTCGCGAATGTCTAGGTTGAATGATTTTTTTCATTTCTTAATCTTTTCGCGATTAAAAAGAAATCTTTATATTTAAACACACGTTGTTTCGTCACATTTTTAAGGTATCACTTTTTTATGTATTAAGTTACAGGATAATAGGAGATACCGTAATATTTACTTTATGAGTAAATTGTTTTTATTATAAATAAAATGTTAAGAAGATGTATGCACTGCTTCTTACGTACCATCATATTGAAACGTCATTGAAGTCCCTTTTTCCTACTAAGTTTTTGTTTTTTCCCATCCAATTTTAAAGACTCTTGTAGGAATGCGTTTTACCTTTGAGTGAGACGCATGTAAGATTTGCAATCACAAGGTAATTATACGCTTTTCTGTGAGACGGTGAGTGTTACATAATTACTGTTTTAAAAAATTGGACGACCTAAGCGTTGTTGTGGTTGACTGTTAACTCGCGGCATAGAGGGGATAAAAAAACATGCTTTACTGATATTTTTTAATAAAGTAAGGTCACATATTGTTTAGGGTATTGCAAAAGTTGTGAATTATCAATCGTTGATTACCTTTTGAATACACCATCACTAGCAGATCAACTGATGTGGTGGGGTATGTCAAGTTGGGTCCTAACCTTAGGAAATTAATTGTTTATTTAATTAAACTTGCGGTATTATTTTATCTTCAAGGGAGTATTATCGAAAATACTAATTCTTGAACTTTTATGTTTTTGTAGATGGCAATACCTGTTCAAAACATAAACCATTCGGCTTTCAGGTCGATGTTTGAAAAAGAAAAACTTTCTGGTAATAATTTCAATGACTGGTTTGCTCGACTTAAGTTAGTCTTGAGAGTCGAGAAGAAAATGCATGTCATTGAACAGCCTTTACCTCCTGCTCCTGAGGCTGGTGCTGAACCTAACATTGTGGCTCAGTGGACAGCTCTATATGATGCTCATACTGAGATTGCTTGTCTTATGCTTGGGAGTATGACTCCTGAACTACATAGACAGTTTGAATTGCAACTATTAGTAATGACTCTGATCAGGAGCTTCGAACTATGTTTGAGAAACAAGCTGGAGTGGAGAAGTTTGACTTAATCCAATCTTTCCATGCTTGCAAACAAGAGGAGGGTAAATCAGTTGCTGACTATGTCCTTAAGATGAAAGGATATGTGGAGCAACTGGAACGTCTTGGTTATATGCTACCACAGGATATCTCAGTAGGCTTAATCCTTAATGGCCTTACTAAAGATTTTGTGGGATTTGTAAGAAATTACAATATGCATAACATGGGGAAGACAATTGGTGAAATTCATGCTATGCTTATTGAGTATGAGAAGGGTTTACCTAAGAAGGTGAAACACCACAAGTAATGATGATTAAAGTGGTTAAAAATCCAAAGAAGGCAATATAAAATCGCTTAATGCAAAGGCACAGAATAAGCGGTAATGGCAGGGACAGGATAAGAAGTTTATATCCCAAAGCCCAACAAATCTAAGCATGCTGCTAAGGAGCGCCCAGTAAGGATGATGCCTGCCACAAGTAGGACGTGGGTCTTCTGGAAAAGGAAACTGTACTGTGTTTCTTGCTGAGTTGCAGAAGATGACGGAAGCAGTTTGCGTCTGCCAGTTCTTCTTGGGTATCTTCACATAGAATTATTTTCTTTTCTATAATACTCCTGGGTGTTATGACACTGGGTTGTGGTAACTAACATATGTATACAAAACAGGGATTTAGGATTGAAGAAGCTGATACACGGAGCTTTTAATTGTACGGGGGCACTGGTGTTCGTGCACAAGTAGAAGCAATCGGAAGTTTTGCTTAGTTTTACTATGGCTTGCGATTTTGTTAGACAATTGTCATTATTGCACTACTTTAAACTAGAGGTATTGTTTCAGTTTCTCGTTTGGTTGACAATGGTTTTGTTAAATGTTTTAGGATTGTGAATTTCAGTCAAAGATTGAGTGGTCTTTATTTTAATGCTGTTACCTCGTATTTGGTATTTATGATATTGATATGAATGATCTAGTACCCAATGTTATATTCTATTTTATAATGTTAGCAATTAAAAGTCAAGCTACTAAATTGGTCTCCAATTATTCTATGGCACCTGTCGTCTTGCGTCATATAAACAAGAATGTATTAAACAGCTGCAAAAAGATGCGGTTGTTAAAGTCATCGGATGATGAATCCTTTTATAAATGAGCATCTTTGTTTATATGCAAGATGACAAAGAAACCTTTACCTAATAGTAACGGAAAGGCAAAAAGATCTTCTTGGAATTAATACATACTGACAGTATGTGGTCCATTTGAAATGTGTCAAGACAAGGTGTAGCTACTTCGTTTACATTCACAGATGATTATAGTCATTATGGTTATGTTTATCTTCTTAAACATAAACATGAGGTATTTGAAACGTTCAAAGCGTTTTAAAATGAAGTTTAAAATCAACACGGGAAGACCATTAAGGCAATACGATCAGATCGTGGTGGCGAATACGTTAGCCAAGAGTTTAAAGATTATCTAAAAGCTAACGGAATTGTTCAACAGCTTACTCCTCCGTACACACCACAACATAATGGAGTGTCTGAGAGGAGAAACCGTACTTTACTAGATATGGTGCGATCTTGAGAATCTTACAACTCTACCTTTATCCTTTTGGGATTATGCTCTCGAGTCTGCAACACGCATTCTCAATATGGTTCCAACTAAGAAGGTTGACAAAATACCATATGAATTGTGGTATGGAAAAGTTCCAAACTTGTCTACTTAAAGGGTCTGGGGATGTGATGGACTCTTGTATGAAGAGAGATTCGCATGACATTCTCGAAACAAGATCTGTTAAGAGTATTCTTATAGGATACCAAAGGGAAAACGATGGGTTATCTATTTTACTTCCCACCTGAAAACAAAATTGTTGTTCCAAGGCATGCTGAATTCTTTGAGAAGCGTCTCATAAGTCAAGAAATCTAGGGGGAGGGCGTAGATCTTGGAGAAATTCAAGACGAAAGAAGATACACACCTTCTCGAAATCACTGGAAACATTTCCTCAAGAGGTGGAGGGTTTTGAACCACCACAAGAGGAAGTGTTCCGATTCGTAGGTCCGAAAGAAGCATCGAGCTCCAAAAAAACGCTTATGTCTAAAATGTTGAGGTGAGGAGCTTAGTCTAGGGATCTTAATGAAAAAGAAACCCCACTGTATAAAGCAGCAATCGTTAGGATTCAGAAATATAATAAGTGGATTGATGCTATGAATGAGGAAATACAATCCAATGATGGACAATATGGTATGGGTCCTGGTCGCACTTTCCTCCCTGGTTGTAAGACCGTTGGGAGCAGGTGG
This sequence comes from Tanacetum coccineum, assembly GCA_026074375.1. NCBI lineage: Eukaryota > Viridiplantae > Streptophyta > Magnoliopsida > Asterales > Asteraceae > Tanacetum > Tanacetum coccineum. The sequence goes on from BQNB010011623.1 coordinate 55,969, forward strand.
ATTTTTAAGAAAAAAGATGACATGGATGTATTGTACAGTTATAAAGCTAGTCTTGTAGCAAAGGGTTACATCAACTCTACGGGGTGATTATGAGAACGTTCTCACTGTCGCTGACATTATAGCTATTAGATTTCCTCATATCTATAAGTCAGCATACTATGACTATGTGATATGGCAAAATGTTGTTAAAAACTGCCTTCTTAAATGGTTACCTTTGTATGAAGATCTATATGGTGCAACCTGAAGGTTTTGTTGATCCTAATCATCCCAGGAAAGTATGCAAGCTTCAAAGATCCATTTATGGTCTTAAGCAAGCATCAAGAAGCTGGAATAAAAGATTTGATGAGGAAATCAAAAGGTTTGGATTTGCTCAAAATCTTGATGAGCCATGTGTATATCAAAAGGCTAGTGGGAGTAATGTTACATTCCCTCTCTAGTAATTGATGACATAATCATCATGGGAAATCACATTCCAAGTTTACAAAGTGTAAAAGATTATCTTGGAAAGTGTTTTGCTATGAAGGATTTGGGGGAAGCAGCATTTATTCTTGGAATCAAAATCTATAGAGATAGATCAAAGCGATTAATTGGACTTTGTCAAAATGCTTACATGGATAAGATCTTAAAGAGATACAAAATGGATAATTCCAAACGTGGTCATATCCCCATGCAAGAAAGACTTGACTTGAACAAATCACAAGGTGCTCAAACGCCTAAAGAGGTAAATCGCATGAAGAATGTACCTTATGCTTCGGCTGTAGGATCCATCATGTATGCGGTTAGATGCACTAGACCTGATGTTGCGTTCGCGCAAAATATGACAAGCCGATTTCAACAGAATCCAGGTGAACCTCACTGGACTGCTGTGAAAAACATTCTTAAGTATTTAAGAAATACTAAAGATATGTTCTTGGTTTATGGTGGAATCCTGGCAACAGAAACTTAGAGTTGAATGCTATTGCGATGCTGGAATTGAGATGTTAGAGATGACACTAAGTCTCAGGACAGGATTATGTTTTTTATTTTTTTTTTTTTTTTTTTTTTTTTCCTTTGAATGGAGGCGCAGTGATTGGAAGAGCTCCAGCAAAGTACAATGCATGTCTGCTAAGAATCGGCAATACATAGATGCATTAGAAGTGCCATGGAAGCTGTTTGGATTAGTGAAATTTATCTAAGGGCGTGGTATTGTTCCATCGTAATGAACACCTTTGAATATGTACTCGCGAACAATTCAGCTGCAGTTCATTATGTTAATGAACCGAGAGTTCAGAGAGGCGCCAGACACTATCATAGAAGATATCATTATGTTTGCGAGAGTGTTGTACTAGGCAAAATAAGGATACTTAAAGTTCACACAGATAACAATCTAGCTGATCCTTTTACAAAGGCTTTATCAAATAGGAAGCTTACTCAACATGCCAGGGGCATGGGGCTTCGTCCTGCTAGTAGTTTCATGTAGATCTGTGTTTTAGTATTTGGATAAGGGATGTTAAAACAATTTTATTTTATGATAATGATACGTTGGTATTTTGTTATTTTATATTATAAATTGTGTCCTATATTTGCATGTTTAAATCCGTGAATGATAATAGTTATTATTCTAAATTAATCCGTTGTCGATTAACAATATGGGAATATTGTTAAACTAAGACAATTCTGAGTGATTGGTGATATTGGAGATATTAAGGATGAGTCCACCAAACTCACATGATATTCATAAGATGAATATTGGATTTCCCCGCCACAAGAATATCACTTTATGGATCGACGTCATCAAGTGAATCTTGTACGTGATTTTATTTACATAAATCCTTAGACTTGAGATGCAAGTAGGTTTAGCATATGTGGATATTCTTATTGCTATTAGTTAAGTTGTCCTGAATAAGGTAACTAATAAGGGCTATGTCAGAATGGTTTATGCCACATGATGACTGGACACTTGTAGTCAATATAGAATTTGTCCTTCAAATTATTGAAGAAGATACCACTGGGCCCCTCATAGAAATAATCAGATGTGTGGTATGGGCCGTTACCTGAAAACTCAAGTAGATATGTCTCATGATTTTTCAGTAAAGCTTGATTACTTCATATATGAGAAACAGAATCGTTAAATATGGAATGACAAGAAGAAGAGAGATATAATATCCAATTTAACAACGGTATCGGAAACAAAGGGATTGTAAATTCATAAATCATTTGTTCATGCCCTGTGAAACCACACTCGAGTGTTTTTTGGGAGCATTGGCGTGTTGCTAGACGAATTACAAATTGTTATTATATTATTCATAACATGTCCAAGTGGTGAGCTGTTGGATTATGACCATATATGAATTATATATATGTCGGAAAATATTTGCTCGAGCCTAAGTGGGACGCAACGTTTTATGGTAAAAATGACGAGAAAATATATTAAGGTAATATATTAAGTGAGTAACGAACGATCGTTAAATGTTGACAAGTATTAAATAATTAGTTAAACGTTTAAAGGTTAAACGTGAGGGACTAATTATAAATAAACCGAAGATTGAGGGGTTTGGTTCACCCTTTTTATCCTTAGTCGGCTGGAAGAAGGAATCCCACAAGGAATGGGATACTTGGTCTATATATACAAGTTTAGTGTTTCATTATTTGATATTAGAAAATCCTAAACCTAAAAGTCGACTACTTTTTCTTTGTCAACCGGCCACAAAGTTTTTGGGTATTTGGTTTACTATGACCGATTGACATACTTGCAACAACTTTTAGTTGTTGTTTAATTCGGTTGTCATTTTGGTGTTTTTGATTCGTAAAGTGATTGATTCAAGAGCGAATAAAGATCGTTTGTTATTAACAATTCTAAGTACTAGCATACCTCAGTCGTTTGCTACTAACGTATAGTGTGTGGAAGCTTAGAGGAATCATACTTTGATTCTTGTGGTTTCGCGTGGTATTATACACACGCGTATATAGAAGACGGTGTTTACGGTTACCTTTAAACGGTGTATCGTTTCGTGCTAAAAGATACATGTTTTCTATCTTGTTAATTATTGTATTCTACACGTGATCATTTATTCCGCTGCGTACTCGTGTTAATTATTTGTTAATTAGATTATAAACCCATCTGATACAAAATACAAAACTTTTCATTAAGTGAATAATTTTTTTTTTTTTTGTTTTTTTTTTTTTCTTTTTTTAATAGCCCCGATTATCTAAGCAATAACTATCAAACACCACCATAAAAACTATGAAAATCGGATTAGCAACAACTACTAAAACAAAGTATATAACACATCAAAATTCACATATATCAAATCAATGCAATGAAGTCAACATCATTATACATCAGATCCAAGGAAACTTCAAGGACAAAATTCAAGGAAAGGCGGTGTTAGGGAGTGCTTATTTTTTCTGCTTAAAAATAAGTACTTATAAACTGCTTAAAAATAATCACTTTTGAAAATATTGTTTGACTTTGCTTCTTATGTGAAAAATGCAAAATAATAGAAAGCATAATAAATTGTTGAAAAATCTAAATAATACTAACAGAAAGCATAATAAATTGTTGAAAAATCTAAGTAATACTAACTTAAATAGTCACTTAAAAATAAACAACACCCTGCCTGATAAGCAGATATAAGTAAGCAAAAGCACAGTTTGGATAACACAAAACTACTTCAGCTTCAAGATAAGCAAACAAAATAAGCAATCCTAAACACCCCATAATTACAATTAATAACTTACATAAAAATATCGAAAGAACGAAACTTACATAAGTATTAAGCTGCCTGACAAAGCTAGAAAAGTTATTATGCTTGAAGTATCTAGGAAGCAAATTAGTAGAAAAAGCATGTGGATCCCAAACAACAAAGCTTTGACCATTTCTACTCCAACTGACAATATTATCAACACTTTGATCATCAACTATATCATATATTTTGTTCAGAAAAGGTGGAGGTCCAGCTTCATGTAAACCCTCCATTGGTTGTGGTAAGTCATCTCCACTTAAAACTGATGAAGGGTGGTATTCTTTTTTAACATGTGGGTAGTAAGGATTCATGCTCAAACTTACTAAATTTAGCAACTTTTTTATGGGTCACAGTCTTTTTAATCAAATGACTCAAATCTTGCAATAAAAAAAGTACCCAGATGAAATTTTTGATTCTTTTTTTTTTGTGGGTATGGTTTTTTAGAGATTATTAGTAGATTTTTTTAGAAAACAGTTTTTGTATAAGTAAAAAAAATTAAGATTTTTGGTCAAAGAGATGAGTGTGTAAAATGAAAAGTGAGTTTTTAATGTTGATTTAGGGGTTTAAGGATGAGTTTTATCAGGTGGGATGACATGAAATGAAACTGATGACAGTTTGGCAGATCTTTGTTTCTGCTTTGGGAAAGTTGCTTTTTAATGGTAAGGACATGAACTCATGGTTTTAGCCTCAAGAACTAAAGAAGTTTCTGGAGACTTTCTAATTTGTAATTATAAAAACCTTTTTTTTCTTTCTCTTGTTTTAGTGTTTTATAATTTATGGATTTTTTTAAAAGTGTTAGCGGCGTAACTTGTTATTTTTTTGTCTTTCTTCTACCATTATGTAAATAATAAGTTATTAAATAAAAACTACAAACAAATATGTGTTAAAAAAAATTATGCTTCGATTTTTACTACTGATTAAAAACAGATAAACCTAAGATGTTTTAAGTTACTTACGAAAGATGATTTTTTTTATTTTTTTTTTGTGTACGCAACTAACTGGAATTTTTTATCTGATCATTTTCAATCGTGTATCTTGCATTCTTGCGAGATTTAAGTTATCTTATTATAGGCAGCTTATGTGTCTTACTATTAGAACATTTGGTATAGATTTACTATTAGAACATTCACAACTCAAAACATCACTGGTCCTAGTTTTTTTTTTTTACATTTGTTATGTCACATGTCTTGTGATTAATACACATGATTTATCATATTAATACACATGAATATTACTACTCATCTTTAAATTTTTTTATGTATTAAGAAAAACCATTCATATTTTAGTAGACATAGTTATGAATAAAAAGGAACTAAAATATGCTTACAAAGATTCAAACTGATTATAACCAAAATTAGCCACAAGTTTTATTGCTAATGATTAGTTCCTAACTCAGCAAAAGTTTTAATTTTTTTCTGGCTGAAAATAAGTAGTAAGAAATAGAGGAAAACAATGTATTTGGTGGGCCAATTGATATAAGTGCCATTTTTTGGATCTAGCATTATACAAAATCTTATTGGTTGGCACATTGGCCCCCACTTATCATATCATGATTAAGATCCTCGTCCAAATGCAATTATATGTGGAACAAATGTTTCTCTTTAATACGAATGTTTATTTCAAATCTATTTAAAGTTTGGTAAAAAGAAAAAAACTAATACTGTATGAGTTATCGTCTCCAAAAGAGTGTAAAAATGAGAAGCTAACACGAGTCACGAGTGATTTCTAGCTTAAAAAGTATGCTTACAAATACTTTTTTTTTTATAGTATAGGTGTTGGCAAGTATGATATATCGAAGATAAGTCAATACACTCAAATAAAAAAAGTTATAAATAGCTATGTCGAGAATTTATAGGACAAAACGATACAATAACAAATTATCCATGTGTAATGATACAATTCAATTAAAAAAAGTTAAAAATATCTATGACTAGAATTCCTACGACAAGACGTTAGATCTACGATAATAGTTGTCACGAATCTTTATTTTTATATAACTTATGAATCATTGTTTCACACGGTGCCATTTATTTTATCTATAAAATATAGACATCTTTGCCACATGTGTGATAAGTAGATAAAGAGTGATACAAAGTTAGATTTATTATATCTAAGCTATATCCTCTTACGGATTACTAATACATATTTTATATTTGATTAATGTACAGGTGGCTATATTAATAACTTGGGTCAATTTTATCATCTGTTTAAGAAAACAAGGTAAAATTGTTAGGCTTTTGGTCAAAGCAAAGTTTGTTCTACGTTTTGTAAGGTAAAAATTTCATCCATGTTTGAAGTTCAATCCTTTTTTTTTTCTATTTCTACTTAGAAAAAAGTTGTCTACTTGTATAACTACAGTCGATGCACTAGGATGATGCTCATAAGGTATGCACGTACACACTCTATCAAGTATATTGGTCTCTGCATGTACGAAAGCAGGCTCATCGAACTTCTGTTTCTCGAGCTCTACTCCTAATGGAGTTTATAAAATCTCTGCCTCAACTCTCTCTGCATACGTGACATGCCGCGCTGGAGTCGGTCAACTCTCTGACTCTCAACACTCGTTGTGCCTCTAAACCTCCTGTTATCCCTCTCCAACTCAGCAATCCTCTCAGTCAAAGCAATAACTGGCGACTCAACCCCAACAATCAAGTGTCCCTGCTCTCTTTGAACTCCCTCAATAGCCTGTATACGATGGACTGGGATTAGGGGTGGCAATTCGGGTCGGGTTCGGGTTGGCGGGTTCGGGTTAACAGGTTGGCGGGTCAGAATACTTCAACCCGAACCTGACCCATTTAAATAATTGGGTCAGTTATGTCAACCCTAACCTGTTTAAACATAACCCGAACCTGACCCATTTAACCCGTATATATATTTGGGTTGGCGGGTTAAATAGGTTACACGGGTTGAATAGGTTAAACAGGTTTTGGGTTAACCCATTTAACCATTTTTATATACAAAAGTTGACACATTACACGGGTTAAACAAGTTAAATAGGTATGTGGGTTGACCCGTTTAACTCATTTAACCCGTATAATAAAATATTAATAATTTTTAATTTAAGGAAAAAATCTTAAACGGGTTGGCGGGTCGACCCGGTTAATTTATTCCCAACCCGAACATAACCTGTTTAATAAACGGGTTAGATGGGTTAACCCAAAACCGACCCGAATCTATTTAGACTTAACCCAAACCTGTTAATTTTCGTGTCGGTTTCAGATCGGGTTTCGTGTCGGGTCAGAAATTGCCACCCCTACTTGTGATACTCCAAAACTAAATCCACTAACCCAGTATTGTGTTAGCCCAAAAGATAAATAAAAAAAGGATAAGTCTAGAAACTAAATGAGCCCAATAATTAACAAGGCCTAAGTTAAGAGAAGGGTGTTGTCGAAAACCAAATCGAACCGAACTAGAATTCAATCGAATTGAATTTGAATTCGGTTCGATCCTCGAGTTGACCGAATAACACAAATTTCACCATTTACTTTAAAAAAAAATTACTACGTACATAAATAATTAGCAAAAAAAAAAATAGTTCAAGCATAACTAATGTTTTTTTATATTATGATAACGTTTTAATATATATAAATATATAAAAATATATATATATTTATATGAATTCGGTTTTCGGATTGGTTTTCGGTTCAAATTGCCAAACTCATATCCAACCTGAGAACTGAATTAGTAGTTCGGTTCGGTTGTTTTCAATTCGATTCGGTTCGGTTTTGGTTTTCGGTTTTTTGGTTTTTTCGGTTTTTCTGCTCGCCCCTAGTTTGAGATACATTTAATGTTACAGTAACGATTGAGAATCCATTCAGGCGCAGCGAGGCTTGTTTGTTTTACAACGTGATTAAGTGGGTTTAACACACCGCATGAACCGTTCGTTTACGCTTAATACATATTTACCTTAAAATTTTAATACATTAGTGGCTCGTAACATTTTCCAATACGTGTATCAACGTGCTAGCCTGCTAGGTTACAGCAATTAAATCTGGACCGCCAAAAAAATCATCGTTTGTGCAACATGTATAGGATTAGACTCGTGTCAAGGATACATGAGTTTAACCTCAGCCCATTGCATATATTCAAGTAGTTCATCATCTTACTATGTTTTTCTTAGTTCATTAAGAATTCAGCATAGGAGACTGCAAAATTTCGTGACCGAGCTGAATCGATAAGGACTGAACGAGAGCATCTTGAAGCATTGGCAAAGGCAGAGGAGCAGATAACTGCAGAGAAGGCCAAAAATGAGCTGAAGGAATATGAAAGTGACATTAAGAGGATTCAGTCTGAGATTGCTGCGATTAAGTTAGAGGCTGAAACTAAGAAAATAGCAGCAATGCGAAAAGAGATGAGCTGGCAGCCTGCTGAACGGGACTTATTCACGGACAGAGGTCGAACATGGAAACAACAAGGATCGAGAATGTGTAATGTGTTTGACGACTGTGGTTTTTGTTCCATGTGGGCTTCAAGTTTTTTGTGTAGAATGTAATCTACTTCATGAGAAGTTCGGGAAGAAAGAGTGGCCGTTTTGTACAACTATGATTCGGAAGAGGACATTTGCTCCTTTCGTTAAATCTTGAAGATGAAGCAAAACGCTAATTTCTGGTTTCTTTTGATGTTGTTGTTTCATTTGGAGAGCAACTAGTATATCTTAGTTTTTGTTTCTTTATAAGAAATAAGGTGCTATAGCAATTAAGGTCAGACAAAAAAGAATACAAGACAGGAGTTAGGGTATAGTCCGAGTCAATAGTGGCCTCTGAGATAGCTAACAGAACTTTTAAATCGGACATTGTCCTCTGATGAGTTATTGTATAGCCGTCAAGATTTTTTCTTAGTTTAATCTCTCTTTCTTTTCTCATATATTATCGTGTATATGGTGAAAAACTGTTGATTGATGATCTATGAATGAAGCCAGAGGGGAAGATATTAGTTGGTTTGTGTGATTTAGTTGAACACATTTCATATATATGGTGAAGGTCAAGCATAACCAAGTATGTGCACTGAGCATACATGTTTTTGGGTAGTTGGGTGAATGATGTTCGAGACACAACTGAACAGGAGACTATTACGCTACTCTTGGTGCCTTTGGCTATATAATCAATCCTTTTTTCAGTTGATAACCAAATGTTATGAAAAAATGTCTTAAAGCAACTGTTTTTATCCAGAAATCTCTTCAGTCACAAAGTATAATGAAATAGTTGGGACCAAAAACTTCTGTTTACAAACTCGAACCGCAAAGGACTAGGTGCATAAGGGTCGCTAGCAACACTACCGGTTAACGTTTATCAACAAGTTAAAGTCTATTTTAGAGCACTACTGCTACAAAATGGACTCGCAGTTGTTGAAAAGGGTCAAACACGTCTGTTATAGTGTTACTAGTGAGCCTGGTCCAGCAAGTCTTTCGGTAATAAGTTCGAAAGAAAGTTTCCAGGTGCACCTTCTATTTAAACAACATTTTGCACATGAAAGACATCAAGACAGAAACGGATGTTTCAACACTATACTCCATAAGGTTTTGATCAAAGAAAGAGACCAAGAGTAGAATAGTCTCCAACTTAGCGGCATCTAGAAAATCGATGCAACCAACAAGCCAAAAATCATGATTGCAGTGTAGACACCTGGTCTTACGCTTAAGCTTTCACCGCACACATGGATATGGGCTCACCAGATCACACGAACCAAGTAAAAGTATACCATTTTTCGGTTGCATACATAAATCATCAATCAATGCTATTCACCAGACACAAGATTTTGGATGTAAATAAAGAACGACAAACAAACATAGACAAAATCACAGGGGCTATAATATAACTTCAACCAAAAAAACCAATGTCCGACTTTACATGTCCCAATCTGCTATCTCAAGAGGCCACCAATTAACCTCTACTATACCCCTAAACCCATCTTCTATCTATTTCTTTAACCCCCAAATACTAAAGCTTATTATTCTATGTAGAGAAACAAAAACTAAGATATACTACTTGCTCCCCAAATGAAACAACAGCAGCAAAAAACAAAAAACAGAAATTAGCGTTTTGCTTCATCTTCAAGATTTAGCAAAACGAGCAGTGATCCTCTTCTGGATCTGAGTTCTGCAAGAGGGGCAGTCCTTCATCCCGTTCTTCTCATGTAGCACATTACATTCTGCACAGAGAACTTGATGCCCACATGGAACAAAAACCACAGTCATCTCTTCGGTCAAACACATCACACATTCTCTATCCTTCTTGTTACTTCCATGTTTGACCTCTGACCGTGAAGAAGTCTGTTCAGCAGGCTGCCAGCTCATCTCCTTTCGCATTGCTGCTATTTTTTTTGTTTCAGCCTCTAACTTAATCGCAGCAATCTCAGACTGAATCCTCTTGATTTCACATTCATATTTCTTCTGCTCATTTTCGGCCTTCTCTGCAGTTATCTGCTCCTCGGCCTTTGCCAGTGCTTCAAGATGCTCTCGTTCAGTCTTTATCGATTCAGCTTGGGCACGAAATTTTGCAGTCTCCTTTTTCTCCTTTGCTAATCGAATCTGAAATATTTACATATGCACTAGTAAAAATCCAATTCGTCAATAAAATCTAGATAAAATACATTTAGTAACAAGTCAAAAAAATACCTCTGTTTCTGTAAGTAGACCTTTAGCCTTCTCTAGATCATGTTGCTTTGGGCCCACTTCTCGTTTCAATGATCTAAGCTCTTCTTCTAATTCGATCTTTTCAGGCCCAAACAATTCACACTTCCTCATTGCTTCCTGCTCCTTAAGTAGAGCTTCCTTTAATCTTTGAGCTTCGTTTAAGTTTTTATTTTCAGCTTTTTCCCTTTCCTGCTTCAGAACTGAATTTTCATACTCGAGTCTGACAATACTTTGACTAGACAGCTGAAGTTGGCTACTATAGGTATTCAGTGCTGCAGTTGTTTCCGATAGCTTCTTCATAAGTCTCTCGTCTTCTGCCTTTTCTGCTTTTAATTTAGTTAACTCCGGTCGATCATAACTGAGCCTTTTAGCTACCTGCATAACCTTCACATTCGCCCAATCATCCCAGTCTTTAAGCTCTTTCTGCAACGATTGAACTTGACGAACTGCAGTCAAAATCAATTCATCTTTATCGTCTTGAGCCACATGCTCACCTTTAGCTTCATCAAAAGGGATCCCCGATAAATAGTACTCAGTTGTTTTAAGAGGCTCTTGCGGGACCGGTTCAGAGTTCGTTTCTTTCAAAGGCAAAGTTGGATTTTTATTATTTACAGAAGACGACGATTCGCATGCTGATTGTACTTTTTCAATAGACAAATTAAGTTTTTTCCAACTAGTAAGGTTTGCCTTTAGGGCCTTTTTAGACATACGTCCTGAATAATTCCTTTCGAATCGAACCGCCTTTTTGTGCCCAGTGCAACATTTTGTACAGCATTGACATTTTTCGTCAACTTTTTTCCCAGCCGATTTTGAATCGTGTTCAGGTACGGTTTTTGGTTCAGCTTCGGTTTTGGGTTCGAGTAGGGACTCAGGTTCAGCAGACGGGCCCGCTCCTTGACCAGATTTAAGCCCACCTATTGAAAACTTTTGTGGGTCTAATTCGGCTTGGCTTGCATCGATTATATTTAAATCACATATCAACAACGTCCACATTGCTTCACGAACAGATAAAGACGGTTTAATGTCTCTAAGCATAGTGACCATTTCCAACATCATAAACTCCACCAGCCTATTTAAATCTTCAAACTCGTACCATGTTGCATCATGACGTACTTCCTTTTTTAGATAATCTAAAGCTACATCTGTGATCAATGATACAAAGTCTTTGACGCCATAAAAGGGACCACACTTTAACACTGTCTGTTCAGCCACTTCTTTACTGTACCCGTTTGCAACAATTTGTTTTATGGCCGTATCAACACATGTGTGTAAACAGTCTGATAATAGTTTAGCAAGATCAGACACACTTGTACTGTCCCAACCGGAATCATGAGCCAATGACTCCATATCATCCTTCGGTAAATCAAGGTTAGACTTCATTTTAGCCATGTATTTTTCTGTAAATAGTTCATGTAAAAAATATTTGTTAGATATTGAGACGGGACCCACATAATGTGGAATGCTATTGGTTATAACTAGTAGAAACATATTACCAGTCAGGTTGACCCTCAAACACTTTCTGTCGTTTAGATATAACTAGTAAATGCATTAAAGACTTCCGGAAAAATACAGTTAAGGCATCACATATACTTACATAAACACTTTGATTATACAAATAAGCTAAATGTTTTAAATTTTTAATTTAGGGATCTAGAATGTTGTTTCGGACACTTTAAAGTTTAAACCCATTAGCCCCATCCCATTTTCAGCAAATTCTTTTTATTGTAAACGTTGATGATAAAACATAACCCAAACATCCGTTAATAAGAAATGGGTCAAAACTTTCATTTTAGGTTGAGGGCAAGACGAGCCATGATTGTTTGACTATATGAGTCTAGCTTACAACTCAGCGGCCCCATGTGTTTATTCCATTTGTTAAACAAACTGGTTAAACTATTTATAGTCTTATCGCTAGCATCCCCGTTGCTTCACTCACATATACACATAAAGGGGGTGTTTGGCTAATCTTATAGCTTTAGCAAAAAGCAATTCCTAAAGAGCTTTTTGCTAAAGCCACTTTTTGCTATCCGAATAAGCTTTTACAAAAGTATTCTAATACTCCCTCGGTCCCAAATTATATGTCCACGTTTATATTTTGTTTTATCCCAAAATAAGTATCCACTTTTAAATACCAACCGATCAAAATGATTTTCTAAGGTGAATACAAAAATTTATTCGTGCAGAGTATGATGGTATCACTTTTCTTAAACCGTGTGCAATTTGCAGGTAGACATATAATTCGAGACGAAGGGGTACAATAAGCCGATAACCTTTAGCCAAACACCCTCATAAAAGCAATAAAATCAATCATGGCATCATCTTATCATCCACATTACTTCATAAAATGACAAAAAAAACATTTTCATGAAAATAAGCATCATTCATACCTTTGCTCAACGCTTTACCAGAAAACTTGGCATCAAAAGTATCCTGAAACGAATCGAAAAACACGAAAAAAGTTAAAAATCCATTCAGTAAATTTAACAAACACTTGGCGGGACATAACCTTAAACCACAAACCACAACTACCTTAAACAACTAAAAATCAAAACCCAATTAAATTACAATAATAAAGCATTAAAAAAACGAAAATGAAGTGAATCAAGAAACATACCCACCAATTAGTTACCAATAAAGTTGAAGTTTTGATATGAAAAACTTAAGTAAATCAACAAAACAATAAAGGGTTTTGAAGATTAATGAATAAAGTTAACAATTTTTTATAAAAAATGAGGGATAAAAATATCAAAGAAGAAGATTTGGTGGTGGTGTTTGTGATGAAAATGAGAAGGGGGTTTTTGAGCAATTTATAGGGGACTATGGGAACCATTTTCAGCAGGGTTTAAGTGAAAAGTGACAAATTTTCTAACTTTTTTGTTTTCTTTTTCATAAATTTAAAGTAATTTAATGGATTCATAAATGTGTATTATGATAATAACAAGATAATAATATTACGATGATGGTATCCGCGCAAAGCAGTGATGATGAAATAATACGGTTTGGTTTCGGGTAGTAAAATGAATTTTCAGCTCCGTAATGGGTAGTTTAAATCTTTTAACAAAGTAAACCAATCCATTAGAGGGTAATCGGACATGTGAATACCTTATATGAGCAGTTCGTATAAACAATAACATGATCTAAAAAAATAAAATGAAATTATAGTATATTTAATAATATTTAATAAATCTTTTAACAAAGTAAACCAATCCATTAAAGGCTATACTAAAATTATCCCGTCACAGTAATTACGTTCAAATAAATATATGTAACACATTAATAAAAAATATGTGTTCGACGTTTATAAGTTACAATCAGATTAATCTATTTTCACACATAGATTTTTAGTAAATGTTTACATTATGAGTAAAAAAATCGTTATACAATAAAAGTGGTGCAATAATATAATTGATAATTATACGAATATTTAAATATTTCGTTAAAAACCTTCATGTATATTATACACAGTTTGGTTCGGCTAATCGCGCATATCTAAATATAAAAACCGAAACTGATCTGTGACAAGCGGGTTTTTTCGATTTTGATTTTTTCGGTTGCCGAGTTTTTTCAGTTCCTGAATGAGCGGTCTCTCGGTTTCTCATGTGTTTTGAACAACCTAGTTAGTGATAATACACACAAGACATTTCGTGTATCTAATAGGAAAAATATAAGATTTATACATTTTTTTGAACAAAATATGATTTATACATACTAATATATTTTATATGACAAGGTATATACATTTTGAATTAGTTATTCACTTTTTTTTAAAAGAAAAAAAGCAACAATATATATAAAATCTAATAAGAGAGAAAAGAATTTTTTAATATGACTCAATGATATTTTACAATGGCCTTTACTATAACACTAATTATGAGACAATAATTATGAGACGGGAAAGTATTACTCCCTCCGTCTCAAAATTATTGTCTCCCGACAAAAAACACACAGTTTAAGAAAACTGCATTTATTATTGCTTTCTCTTTCTTACTTTTTGACAAAATGACAGTTTTACCCTTAGCTAATTAATTAAAGTCTTCTTTAAAGTTTTGTAATAATAAATTCAAACAAGGGTAATATAGTAAACTTGATCAAACTTTCTTATCTATTTTTAGTAGTGGACAATTAAATTGGGACATTCCAAAAAGGAAACGTGGACAATAAAAATAGGACGGGGGGAGTACTTTTTAAGGAGAAATTAAGAAAATGCTTTAAGCATGCTATAAGTATTATAGATTATATATATATATATATCCTATATATATATATAGGATAAAGATCAAATAAAAAGACAAATATTCGTGAGAAGGATAAAAATATTTATTTTTTTAAAAAAGTTCTCAAAAAATTCTGAAAAAATTCCACAAGATCGTGTATGTTGGTGCATAAAAAAGTTGTAAAGGAAGTTTTTCTAAAATTGGATAGTTTTGCCGAAAAAAATTTATTAAAAAAAATATTTGTGCATTAAATCGGTTTTTTGTGCATCAAAAATTCGTTTTTGTACCCAACTTCTTTTGACTTTTTGCATCAAAATTTTATTGCGCATCAAACTATAACAAGTCGAAAATTTTGTGCATCAACGTATAAAAACTCAAAATTAGAAAAACTTCTATTACAAAAGTTTTATGCATCAACATATCTGATTTAATGGAATTTTTTTAGAATTTTTCGAGAACTTTTTAAAAAAATGTTTTTTTTTATCCTTCTCACGAATATTTGTCTTTTTATTTTAACCTTCCTCTATATATATATATATATATATACATACATACATAGAGGACCGTTCTTTGCAGAACCATTTTTTGTACAGAACCACTTTAAACCAATGAGAATTTAGTATTTTTTTTAATTCAAAATGGTAGAATAGTCAAATCAAATTTTTATTTATTATTTTTGAATTTTCTTAATTAAAAAACGTTTTTGTAAGCCCCTAAATTTTTGGAACTTTTTTTTAAAAATTAATTAAAAAAACGTTTTTATCTTTTATTTTAAACTTCCCTTATTTATATATATATTATTATATATATTATATATAATATATATACTTTATATATATACTATATATATTTAGAGAGTGAGAGTGAGCGTGTCGAGCGAGTGCAGGGACGGACGATCGATCGATGCGCGAAGGTCCGGTCCGAGCGAGGTCGAGATGATTCGACCGGGACGCCCCGAAAGGAGCAAGCAGGGTCCGTTATCCTTTTGACAGAACCAGTATTTAATGTTTTAGAGTTCCAGAGAATCCTACAAGAGGAACCAATTTTTTTATTCCTAATTGAGATTTCTTTGTAGTTTTCTTGAGTTCAAAAGGGTCTGGTTTAGAATTGTCAAATCAAATTTTTCTAAATTTTTTAATTTTTTGGAACATTTTCTTAATTATAAAAATACAGTTTTTGTTTTTTGTTAAAGCAACTAATTTTTTGGAAATTTTTTTTTTTTAAAAATTAATTAAATATACGTGTTTGTTTTTTAATAACCCCTTTAATTTTTTTGGAATTTATTTTTTAATTTTTTTTTTTTTTTTCTGTCCAGGGTTACATAAGTTTTTACAAAAAAAAATAATAGGTTATTATAATATATGTTTTTTTTTTTTTGAAATACTGTAAATATTTTCAATCGTTTCTTGCGGTTTCAGTGATTTAGCCAATAATGGTGAAACTTATTTGTTTTGCTTTCTTAAATTGATTATGGCAACTATGGTTTATAGTGTACATTATCTTTGAAAAATTTTAAAATTATTATAACAAAAACACGATGAAACACAATATCACAACTGTAATCGCTAAATTTACAACAAAGCAAAAAAAAACATAAAATTGTATACAAATATATTTGATATTATAAATTGAATACAAATCAAATAACATATGTGTGTCTTGTGGTTAAAAATTAAAGATTCTGTGCCCACGTCCCTCTCCAAAAACATAAAGGTTTTTTCTGCTTTGCATGCACTCTTTCATTAAGAAAATAATATGCACGCTTCAATTTTTCTCATAATGTTCATTTTTCTCGGTTTTATCATTCATTTTGATTGATCGGCTTTGGGGACCCTTTAAGATTAATGAAAAATCTGACAGAATTAATCATATACACTATCTTACCTATCGTTTATCCGTTAATATGGTGAATGATTATGAAATTGAACTTTCTCTAAAATGTACAGTCTTGTGCATTTTTTGTACCTCATTCTGGGCCATAACTTCATCCCATACATCTACTTGCTACTCTTTGCTATATCTCTGTCCATTCAGTTTTCATATTACATATTCCTCTATTGCAACCAGCTTTTTCGTTCTATCAAAGCCAGAATCTAGGAATTTGTGAGATCAATATTTGGGTCTGATTTGCTCGTGCTTGGTTCGTTCCGGGTGTTTGCAAGGGTCAGTCCAGGGCGGCCCTTGGCCGGGTTTCTAAAGCATGGTGGCGGTAGCATACAGTCATCTCTAAAGATTCATCATTCGTCATAAGGTAGATTTTGTAAGACAGTGAGATAAATCTTTGGCGGGGTACTGTGGCTGGTCTGTTTTAGTGTTATGGGCTTTCGTTTTGTTTGACGGTCTAAGTGTTGATTTTTTGTTAAGTGTTTAGTTTGGGGGCAAGTGCGTTCGTGCCAGTTTGGGTTTGTGATGGGATCTTGATGAAGTGTTGTGTGTGGTACTTTGGGGATTGCGGTGTGTGGATTTTTTTTTTTGTCGACTGAGCTGGGGGGGCTGGGAGTTGGGGTTTGGGTTTAGTGATGAGTGGTGTTAGGTAAGGGGATTGTGGGTGGGTGGGTTTTTGCTGATTGTACATTAGGGTTTTTGGGGTGCGTGTGAGGCCAATTAATAGGAGATCATACGTTAATTCATTGAGGAATTTATATATTCTTGGGAGCAGAGACAACGATTGCGGAAGCCATGCCCCCCGAGTGTGAACATTCAGAGCATTGTTTAATCTTTTCTTTCTTATGATTTTAAAATTTTTATCATAACTAAGTTGTTGTCCCTACTCTCATCTTATAAGACTTATCCCTAATATGGTGACAATCAGGTCTGGTTATTAAAGTTACCGAAATTTTTTTGTAGTTGAAAAGTGAACCATAATGGGATTGAGACATTACTAAATGTGTCTTAGCCACTAATATGATACTGTTTGTTACC
This sequence comes from Tanacetum coccineum, assembly GCA_026074375.1. Classification (NCBI taxonomy): domain Eukaryota; kingdom Viridiplantae; phylum Streptophyta; class Magnoliopsida; order Asterales; family Asteraceae; genus Tanacetum; species Tanacetum coccineum. Next base: position 73,461 of record BQNB010011623.1, read on the forward strand.
GACATGAATGGTTAATGGTCTCTACCAATACATGTTTTAAGTAAACTGGAAGCAGCACTTAGTGCATCGGGTCTTCGATTATGTGCGGGTGGGGGGGAGTTGCTTTTGATGGGTGGTTAGGGGTTCCAGTAAGTATCATTGCCAACTTTAATCAACGTATTTCACTACATTGTTCACACACCACAATTATTGTGCGGTTAACCATAATAACGAATTCTTTAAACCTATAGTCTGTTAGTATTTACATAATACTGCAAATCAATCGCACATATTTGCTTTCAGTGGCATGTAAAATTAATTGTAAAAGTTACGTTGATTAAAATATAAGCCTGTAAACAAAAAAAATTATATGTGCGAACTAATAAACTCGTGACCCAAGTAACCAAACGTGCCACTTAATCATACCTTAAAAAATTTTTAAATCGTGTCAATACCTATTGGAAAATATATTATTTTTTATTGAAGTATCACTGTATCTCTTTTTTTGGAGAAAAAATATATTCATTATTACGTTTCAAAGCCTTTATTAGGACTGATCAAATATGCTTACATTGCGGAAGCTTAGAACCTCTAGTGTGCACTCTTATAATAATGTATCCGTCGAACCAAATTAAAAACTCCCACTTATAACAATTAATTACTAAAACTCCCACTTATAACAATTCATTTAACAAACACAATCACTCATAAAACACATATGAACCATTCCATTTGATATGATACACTAACTGGTACCTGCATTTCTACACATTTAACACACAAGTAACAAGTTACGCTGAGTGATTCATTTTGGTGTGATAACTCTACGTCTCTACTTACAGGTGCACTAAGGGGCTGTTTTGTTTTACTACTGGCTTTACAAAATATCTATCTGCTTAATACTTATTCAGCTCAACTTATTTCGTTCACAGATATTCAGATAAGCAGTTTGTATAAGCAATCTCAACTACCCTCAAAACTACCTATATGTTGTACTAAAATGGAATAGCACAGATAAACATTTCTGGTCAGGGGGTGTTCAGGATTGCTTATCTAAACAACTTGTCTCCTTTCTTAAGTAAACGGAGATAACGCGTTATGAGTGTTTGGGTGAACACATGCCAACCAAGGGGAACATACCTTAATCCAACCCTTATGAACAGGTTTATGTGCAACAATTACAACTGCTCATAGCAATTTGTTCTTACCTATATATGTGTCCATTTAGAGTGTGCTTACAAGAATCTAAATCCTACTCCTGGCCACATTAGCAGCCCCAACTATGCTATTTGATTGTACCAATATTTGTATACGAATTAAGCATAAATCTGTGATGAAACTTCTAATGATCATTTAGTGTTCTGCATAATTATACAAGTAATAGGTGACCAAACTCAGCCATCTCAATGAATTTTCAAGAGCTAGAGTTTATTGGTATAGGAGTCACATAATACACGTGGTTAAACTAGTAAACCTCATGGAGACGGGATTAGTTAAACCTAATTAAATTATAACAACTTAGTAGAGCCCAAATAACTAAAACAACTCTTTTATAACATCACTGTCAACATTGATGGTGTGGGTATATGTGTGTGAGAGCCAGAGTGAGAGACTTACTAGAGAACATGAGAAGCCATGAGCAATTCGAATTAAAAGAGCAAACTTAAAAATTGTCTACACAAAAAAAAATTGAATTAGAAACACTTACTAACTTTGAAGATCTGGAATGAGATGACACCGTTTAGGTATAGAAACACATCCAGCCACAAATCGGACCACTGTTACGAAAAAAAAATTCTAAATTTAGCACTAAAACAAGATGAACCTATGTCATAATTATACCAAAAGAAGTCAGTCCTTGTGAGTTGTGACATTAGATTCATCTTTTTTTAATGAGACTATCAATCAAACCGAAACAAGAATGCATCGATTCAGTACGCATCTGTTCTTTGGCATTAAAAGAGCAAACTTAAAAGAAATGTGCAACTATAAAAATGTTTTCCATTTCTAACTTTACAAAGTCAAAATGCATCTTCAAAGAAGAACGTACCTGTTCTCAAATACTCCAGGCATAAATGCAAGATTTGTGTAATAGCTTTTTCCATCCTGACTATTCTTCATCACACCAAAACAAGATAATCTAGGATTCACATACTTACTCATCAAAAAACAGCAAGAATTGAAAGTACAAGCTTCATAGTTGGGTTAAGAAAGTAAAAGAAATTGGAAAGTAAAGTGAGACTAAATTATTCAAATAAAAGATAAGTAAAGTGTGACTAAAAATACAAGCTTCATTTTCGAACAACATTGCTATTAAGCTATTGTAATGGTTTTTGTGTCATAATATCAATAAGATAGGCTTGTTTTTTAATGGTTTTTTTTATACAAAACATACTCAAAATAAGGAAATGAACCAATATTAAACGCTCCTAAGTTGTACAAGAAACGGTACCCATGACTAAATATGTACCATGTGTCAGCTAAGGTGCAAGAACAAATAACCACTCGCTAGCATGAATCAACCGCCCGTTCGGATCCATTCGGAAACCATGACACTATACGATCTATGCATAAGCCATCAGTACTCGACATCTATATACAGATCACCACGCAACTTCAAGACCAACCAAAAACCAGACCTTATTTCAATAAGACCAATTCCACCCCGAATTAACATACACACACAACCATCTTTAAACTGACATCCACTTGACAAAACATCCACGAACGTCCAAAACACAAGGCCATCACTACACCAGGACCTTAAACCATGAGAAAGAGCAAAGGGGAAATGTAGTCACATGAGGGGGTTGAGAATGAGGCTTTACGGACCGCCGACTAAAACTGGCGGCTAGAATAATATTCTAGCTGCTGGAGGCGTGCTTTTTGTGTTTAGGGTTTACAGAAGGAGGAGATGAGTTTTGTTCTATTGGTGGTAAATCATCGAAGTTTTATTTATAGTGCCAAGATTCATCTATCACAAAATAGTTTAGAGAAATTAAAAATTAAAATAGTAAACATGATTTTTGTCTAATTGTGGCAGAGAAGGATGAAGATCTGGGTTTTTTTTGTTCCTATAGATTTTGTGGTGGCTGGGAAAATTTTATTAGAGATTGAGAGAGAAGTTAGGAAATATGAGACAGGACGGGTTGTTTTTCTTTTTGAGCAATCTTTGTGGCTAAAAATATTAGGTGAGTTGTTTAGAACAAAATATAATTTTCAAATTCCTTTTTTGACCTTAAATCAAGATTTCTAGTGAATAAAAGATTTACATTATTTACAAAAAATGACATCTTGCATTGTTCTATGGCTGTACATCATGCTTTCATTAGGAGTAAAAAAGGCTGCGTTTCCTGTACTAAAAAATTTTCAGTTTATGCAAAAGAAAATCCCACTATTATATATATTCTATATATTTTATATTTTTTCTTTATATATTATATTTATATATATTTATATATATATATATATATATACTATATATATATATATCGGAGCGCGTTATATTAAGAAACTATTTTACTGTTGCAGGATCTCTACCGTAATATTTTAGAGTAATCTAAGCCTCTTGAATCATAAAATCCAATGGGTTAATAATTACATGATGGCATTTATGTACTTTTTAAGTGAAAAAAAAGTGTATGGATATTCTATTATACAGGGTAGTATTGGATTTAAGAAATGGATAAACATTTTTACTATCTATTCTCATTAAAAACAAATTTATTACCTGTTTCGATCTAGTTTATACTCGATCATAACATTTACCCCCTATTATCTCACAAATCAAAAATCAATCACCACAAAAATCTCTCAATATCACAATCCGAATCATTAATTTCTTTTATAAATAGTGCATTTATGAAACTATCAAACCCTATAAACATCAAAATCGGATATTTCTGCGATTTATTGGTTGAAGACAATGGAATGTAAGTTTAATTCCTATGATTTTGTTTCTAATTATAGTTGTTGTTCTTTTATTAATTTAAATGATTTTTTTATCAGTTAAATTGCATGTGTGTTATTCAATAGGGTTTGGTAATTAGGTATGCTTTTTGGAAGTTGAGTGTGTTATACATATAATATTTTTTGAGTTTTAAAAAATAGAGGGGTTTTGGTTTGTGAAAAAAAACAAGGGTGTTTTAGATATGTGTATGTATCATTGATGTTTTTGTTGTTTGAAAATAACATTTTCTTTTGTATACTTGATAGATTTAAGTAGAAGTGGTAGGAGGCCCGAAAAGGAAGTAGTTGTCGAACCAAATAACGACGATAAATACATTGATGTAAATAATGAGTTGTCGGATGATGATTTTGTTGGCATAGGAGGAAACAGTTCATATGCTTCACGTAAAAGGTGTTTGGATTAGCATTTTTTTTGATAAAATTTACTATTGTTACTAAACAATACAGGTTTTTTTATATGTGAAGAAAGTAAAATTCAATAGAGTAATTAACATTGGTGTTTGTATCGTGATAATTAAGGTATGTTTCGATATGAATTGTTATTGTGAGATAATAAAAATGATAAAATGTGTGAAGTAAGGGTGTTTGGATTAGGGTAAAAAGAACATTGAAGTGTAGTTGATAATGTATTGCATAAAAAATTTAGGCTTGGGAACAGTTTAGAGTGTAGGTGTAAATATAGTTTGTAGATATGTATAATAACACTAATGAAAGGGGTGTTTGAATATTGTGATTGATGTAAATTTGTAATCTAAAATTATGTTCAAACTAGCGTTAGTATGATTTGTTTATAAGAACATCGACATTATATGTTTTTTATATTCCAACAAGACATTCAATGTGATTCAATTTTATTGCAGGTTTTTTTGCCGGTAGATAATGAAGGACATCGATTCCTGTTAGCTTTTGATTTGAAGTATGGGGCTGTGATAGTCTTTGACCAAAAGAAGAAGGATAAAATTGTTAAAAAAGCAAACTTAAGAAAGGAGCAAAAAAAACAAACAATATAGTTGCGGAAATACTCGTAAGTAAAACTTATTACATCAATGTATTATTCAATATCTAGGATAAAGTAACTTAATGTGTACATAATATTTTGGGCGATATCTTTATTTGTTGGATCATAGTAAAGCAGCTAACATGATTAAAGCTGAATTAGAGTTTGGAGAATATGAATGACAAACTGTCACAGGTCAGACCGTATGCAGGTTTTTTTAATGCGAATAATGGAATCATACATGGGGAAGAGAATGCGTAACTGGAATTTGAGACTGAATACAAACCATGTTAAGCTACAAAAGCAAATGAATGTGTTATGTAAAGATTATGCTGCAACTATACTCTTGTATGATTGCAACATGTTGAAGGCTTTAGTGGGGGCAAAAATGGAGAACGAATTCGACGATTGTCAGGTGTACCTTTGATCAAAGGGCCTGTAAAGATTAAATGTTGAAGGCTTTATTAGGATCTTTTCTGTTGTGGTTTCATTAGTAATGTGTTATATTGGTTATCAAATTAGGAAGCTTAACAATGGTTTTATTTTGGTATTTTGAACAATTATGTGTCGGTTGACATCAATGGATGTCTAGTTTATTTCAAGTATGTTTATTGTATTGGCGTGTATATACATTGGGGTGCAGTAGCATATATGTTTAGTATACTAATAACATTAATGTAACTTGGTAAAACATATATGTTAGTATATGGAAAAACATTAATAACAATGTTAACATACAATTACATAAACATACATGTTCCAAAGTTAAACATGTATGTTTCATTCATATCTAGAAATAAACATACATGTTCCAAACAATGCTCCAAATAAACATCCATATCCAGAAATAAACATACATGTTTCAAACCATGTTCCAAATAAACATACATGTTCCAAAGTTAAACATGTATGTTTCACACACAGTTACACAAACATACATGTTCCAAAGTTAAACATGTTAAACATACATGCATGAAAAAACATTAATAACAACATTAACACAGTTACACAAACATACATGTACTATCTTCATCACTTTTATAGTCTCCATCAACGTCCTGGACTTCATCTTCTTCAGCAACTTCATCTACTCCGTCAACTTCTTGGACTTCATCTTCTGGCATAACCTTTTTGCCAGTACATTTGCGCCTTTTATGAACTTTTCCGCCACACTTGCTGCATGTACGCGGTTTGAATGGGACTTTCCAAGTGGTTCTTGGTTTCTTTATAGCCTTACCTTCTTCAGCCACACGTGTTCTTCTTTTAGACTCCTTATTGCTAGATTTATTAGGATTGTTGATTACAACATGTTCATGTACAGTAACACCTAACAAATCAACATATAAGGCTTCCTTATTGTGATCGTAATTTGATGTTTGCATCTCAACTTCTAGTTGTTTCTTCATCTCTTTGACCGTTGTAAGGAACTGAGTTAACTTGTCAGTCTTATTCCTTAAAAGACCGACATAATCCTTAATTGTTGCATGAACCTCGACTGCTAATCGGTCTGTTTCTTCAATGCAAGGACCATATATGTGTCTCTTTTCAAGCAATTGTGCAGGGAAAGCTTTTTTTTGTCGAACGATGACTTATGTAAGTTTCTAGAATTCTGACAATATTATGTATATGAAGTAGACAAAAAATGTACCTACAAAGGTAACCATGTCGCGTATAATGACCAAACGAGCAATTGAAACTACCATCCAACCCAACCTATTTTGACATGCCTCCAAGGCTCCAATAGTATACCTGTTTTGACCTAGATCTGTCGCGTAACCACATATTTCTTGACCCAAACATGTCGCAACCTATATTACAAACTTGGACTAATTGTAAGTCTTTTTGTAATGCTAGATGGAGATGGTGTGGCATTATTGTGCAACCGATTCTGGACTCAACAGGAAGCTCTCAACAGAAGCTGATTAAAACTGGCCTGAAATGTATCATGTAAATATAAGATTGACAATTAATGATGCATATAAGCAACCACCGTAATAAAATAATTCAATAAGATTGAAAATGGGGAAAAAAACATTTTGTTGCTTGTATTACTGTCTTAGATCTCTTTTCTGTTGTCGTATGATGCATGTTTCAACACTACCTTCGGAATGAGAACTAATATGTGAACATTTTCCAATTTTTTCTTGAGCATCAATTTATTCTGTATTCACATCTTCCACACCCCTAGGAATTGAACCCTCACCTGTGTCGATCACATCTCTGGGAATTCAACCCTCACCATGTATCAATCATATCATGATCATCAATTACAACCATTTTTTATATGTAGTAAAATAATTTAGGGTTTATGGGTTGAATTCGGGTTCGATACCTTTTATAGGTAAAGAATATGTGATTAAGATGAAGAAGATATGTGATGAAGATATGTATGTAATACATATGGGAAGAAGATAAATTCAAAAAAAAGTGTTTTGAAATAAATTGATTAAATCCATTATTTTAGGATGGATAAAGTTTTGAAATTAATTGAGAAAATATAAAAATATCCAGAATATCCCTAAATAATAAATTGAATTAAA